>JAODAL010001926.1:125000-211962 GCA_025379985.1 Phyllomedusa bahiana
TCACATGTCACTAATTGCTAGGCAAGATGAAAAACTGCACCCCAAACTTTAAAGGCATTTTCAAAAGCTTAAAATGGGCCGTTTTTTTTGGGGTCCAAATTACGCGCCGAATGCGCCAATTACGGGCCCGAAAAGGGCCCATTCATTACGGTAATTCACGTTCTCAAAAGAACTAGGATTATCTTTCCCCCCCGCCCCGGGGGGGAGATAATTGACATTAATTTCTAGCCGCAAAACCCCGCTAGCAATTCAAGTCAAAGGGGGCCGGCAAGGCCGGCCCCCCCAGGTCCCCCCCCCCGGCAAGGGCGTAATTGCGGGGGAAAATTACCCCCTGCAAATACCCCGGGGAAACTAGCCAACACCTATTCCACCCATGCAGAAAAGCCGCAGTATAATGCATGGGAGATTGCAAGATGCAAAGTCCCAAATAAACAATCATCATACAACCTAGGGCATGAGGGAGGTGTTCCCCGGTACACAATTGCATAAAATAAGGCGATACAAAAGTGTGCCAAAATATAATACGTGTGGTACACAATGCGGGGCTTACAACCTTTAGTGAACCTTACATTAGACCGGGCGGGCTGCCCGCATTTTCTAAGTTTTCCCAAACACAACACTGGCCACACTTGCCCCCCCACTGTTGGGGAAAAATAAAAAAGGGCAAAAAGGAAAAATATTAAAATATGGGGTATTGGGTTTGGAAAAGGGCCCTAACACAAGCTCACAACCCTCTTCACGCTCCTCTGTCTTGTACCACAGTATCTAATTTATGCACACTTTTGTCCCCGTTATTTATGCAATTGTATCCCGCAACCCCCCCCTCATCCCCTGGGGTTGTATGAGTGATTTTTTTTTTATTGGTTATTTTTCATCTGTGAACCCCCCATGATTTACTGCGGTTTTCCAGGGTGTGAATGGGTGTTAAAGTTGGTGTCAGTTTTTCCCCCCATCTTGCTCTAGCAATTTTGTCACATGTGATTTTTTTTTCCCTCAGAAAAATGGCAATTTTGCTAGCTAGGGGTTTCATTTTTGTTCACCATTGACTTTTTCCAAGCCCAAAAAAAAAATTGGGGGTTTTTTTTTTTGAGAATAATGCCCATTTTTTTTTTTTTTTGGCAGTGAAAATAAGCAACTTTGAATTGGATGTCATTGCAAAGCTGTCTTTTTTTTTCACAGTATCCCTTATCTTGTTTTTGGTAACACTGTTCCCCAGTGTGGGGTTCGGCCCCACTCCTTTATTTTTTCCGGCCTCTACAAATTTTTCTTCTTTTGGGCCCTGGTGTATTTAAGGGGGTGCATTCCTGCCTCTCTCCCAGAAAAAGGGGCCAGCAACAATTTCACTCTTACAGCCACCAGCTCCTAGTGACACTAAAGCTCTTTACAACAAAAACACAATGTGCCGGGTGCCTAAGCCCCTGCGTAAGGGGGGGGCAACAATTTCACTCTATACAGCTAGCACTCCCTGACACTGAAGTTTTCTTCTATAAACAGAAAACAGCAAAATTGTCCCGTGTCTTTTGTAAACTAGAGGGGACAATTCTGCTGCTCTGGATGAGTTCATAAAGACGGTTCAACTGTAACAAAGCTCCAGCTTTGGGGGAAAAGCGTGCTCTGAGTTCATAAAAAAGACTGAATGCAGGCCTGTGGATTAAACACTCTTACAAATAAAAAATGCATAGGGGAAAAGGGCGAACAAGGATGGGGGAAATACAATGGGGAACTCCCGGGGGGGGGGGGGGGGGGGGGGGGGGGGGAGGGGGGGGGGGGGGGGAAGAAAGGGATTTAAACCCCTCAAATTAAAAAAACCCCGGGGAAAGTGAAGGGAAAAACCCCCTTTCAAACGGGGTTACTCAAAAGAATTATTTTTTTTTTTCTGCAGGGGGTATTTTTAATTTTTTAGTTAAAGGCTACGGCTGTACTGAAGTATAGGGGCTGAAATAGTGAGTAACTCAACATGGTATAGAACCACCCCAAAAAATGACCCGGAAGAGTGAGGGGGGTGGGTCTAAGCGCCTTGGGTTTTTGAAAACACAAGTCAAAAACCCCCCTTTAAACTTTTAATTACTGGAAGATTTTTCCCGCTTCTCGATTTCTTTTTCAGGTACTGCTAACAACGCTGAACTTTCTCAGGCCTTTAATTGGCCTGGAAATGGTGAGTCAAGCAGTACTCACTGCCTTACTATTGGAGCTCACAAAAGGGAAGTCAGAGACAAGCCAATAGGTAATGCGTGTAGGGGGGAACATAAAAAAAAATGACATAAGATAAAAAGCAATCACCCAATTTTTATAAAAAAAATGATTTTTTGTGGGAAAATTGGGAAAAATTTGATTTTTAAAGGGCTCTTTTAAAATAGTTAAATTTTACAATCTAAATAAGCAATTGTAGACTTTTGGATGCAGAATTGGTGATCACCTGTGACCAGGTGAGCTGAGTGAATTGATTTCAGTAAAAACCTTAAAGAGTTTTCTTAGATTTATTTGTTTAAAACAACGCGTTTCGTGTCCGCATCCAGACACTTATCAGGACATGGTGTCTGGATGTGGACACGAAACGCGTTGTCAATCAAATCCTTTTTGTTTCCCGTTTTAACCTCCAACGTGAACCAAGATGTGGACGAAGGGTGGCAGTAAAACATGCTAACGCCTTCCAGTTGCCCTTTTTTTAGAAGAGGGATACCCGCCCGTCCATACTACATTGCACCAGGTTAGAGTATATGGCACATTATATTTAGTGTTTTTTTTCCCCAAAAAAACCACAATGGACTTTGGGTGTGGTATGTGACTTTTTTTTTTTCTGCTGGACTTTTTTCCTTTCTGAAAAAATGCATGTTTAAAAAGTGGCTTAATATAATAAAAAAAAAACAATAAACTCTTGTAAGAAAATGAATGAAAATAATTTTTGGCTTTTTTGCAAGCCAAAAAAATAAACACAAAAAAATAGTAGAGGCCTTAGGCTGTTTAGTCATGTCCATAGAATTCAAAGGGAAATATGAATTGCAGAGCTGGAGGAAATATCTGTCAGTTATATTAAATCTTTGCAATGTTGAGAGATAATGAGCAGAGTTGAAATCGGATCTCGGAAATGTAAGTTTACTTTGATAGCTGTGGAGCTTTTGTATTTTTGCAGTGCATGGACTACATTACAGGAAATGTGTTTTTGCCTTTTTATTTTTTTTCCCCCTGAAGAGAGCCAAATAACCTTTAACCCCTTCACAGATCCATTTCTCACACTGTGTGAATGTCTACGGCTTCCTTTCTGAGTACTATGCACTGCTTATCTAATGTATTATCTGGGAATATGTATACAACACACCTAGTATTTTACTTCCGTATTGACACTTCTTCAGACCGATCCGGTATAATTATATTTCACAATCATAATTGTAGTTAAAGCATTGGTCAATTATTGTTCAGCAGTATAAGCACCTCAAAATAAGGATATCCTAAAACAAACCACCATGTACTGGATGTAGCTTGTATGAGACCGATTAAAACGATCATAAAATTCAGAGAAGATCCAAATAGAATGAGAATCTAAGTGCTAATACTAAATGTGTTTTTAGGTTTCTTTTCTGTGGATATATATGGACTCTGACATAAAAAGCTGTATATGCCACTGTATAAACCAGGAGGCATGCCGATATACAATATGGCCCTAAACTTCTCAGAGGCCCTAAGGACCTGTAATATAGTCCTTTGCGAAATTGACCATACAATTGGCAGTAGAAAAATAAAAAATGGGTAGGGGTGTATATAGATAGATAAATAGCTCTGTAAAAAGATGAGGACCACTGCACAGTTTTCTCAAAATCTGCCTCTCCACATGTCTGACGGCCATTCCATTCCAGTGTCAGTTGAATTCGAACCAGAGTCCACCTCATTCTACTTAATCTGCTTCTGATTAGGTGATCACCTGAACCAAATCTTATTTAATGAAGGAAAGTATACAAAACACTGCTGTGGTCTTCACAATCCTCTTGCAATAGGACAAGCTGGATGGCAAAACAAGTGCTAGGAATAGGCCAAAAGGAATTTGAATGAAAAAAATCATGGTTTTTCCACCAAATATTGATTTCTGAACTCTTCCGGACTTAAAACATTAGTCTTATTGTTTCTAAATAAATATGAACTTGTTTTATTTCACATTATTTTAGGTCTGACAGCACTGCTTCTTTATTAATTTGTAGATTTCTAATTTACTGCAAATAAATACAAAACTTTTTGCTTAGAATTTCGGAGACATGTTATCAGTAGTTTATATAATAAAATAGCAATGTACATGTTTCTCCAAAAATATACCATTGAAGAGAAAAATCAGAGAAACTGAAAAATTTGCAGTGGTCAGAGCTGTATGTATGTTTGTGTATATACACTCACCGGCCACTTTATTAGGTACACCATGCTAGTAACGGGTTGGACCCCCCTTTTGCCTTCAGAACCCGCCTCAATTCTTCGTGGCATAATTCCACAAAGTGTTGCAACGATGCTCAATTGGGACCAAGGGGCCCAAAGAGTACCAAAAATATTCCCCCACACCAGACACCACCACCACCAGCCTGAACCTTTATACAAGGCAGATGGATCCATGCTTTCATGTTTTGCGCCAAATTCTGACCCTACCATCCGAATGTCGCAGCAAAATCGAGACTCATCAGACCAGGGAACGTTTTTTTCCCAAACTTCTACTGTCCAATTCGATGAGCTTGGGGAAATTGGAGCCTCATTTCCTGTTCTTAGCTGAAAGGAGTGCACCCGGTTTTGGGTCTTCTGCTGCTGTAGCCCATCTGCCTCAAAATTAGCCGTACAGTGCATTCAGAGATTCTAATATTCCTAACATTGTTTTAACGGGTGGCTATTTTAGTCACTGTTGCCTTTCTATCACTTTGAACCAGTCTGCCCATTCTCCTTTGACCTCTGGCATCAACAAGGGATTTCCCCCCACAGACTGCCCCCACTGGGTGTTTTTCTTTTTTCGGACCATTCTCTGTAAACCCTAGAGATGTTGTGCGTTGAAAATCCCAAGATCACAGTTTTCTGAATACTCAAGACCATCCATTCTGGCACCAACAACCATCCACGTGCAAGCACTCAAATCACCTTTCTTCCCCATACTGATGTGCTCGGTTTGAACTGCATGGGGATTTGTCTTGGACGTGTCTACATGCCTAAATTTCACTGAGTTGCCGCCATGTGTATTGGCTGATTAGAAATTATGTGTTAACGAGCAGTTGGACTGTTTTACCTAATAAAGTGGCCGGTGAGTGTATATGTGTGTGTGTGTATATATATATTTGTTGAGCTTCTCTTCCGATTCAGCTATATTTAATAGTTAAATTTCAGAATTAAGAGTAACATTAAGCTTGTGGTTTCTGTACTCTGTTCCAAAACATGACTATGCCTGTACATGGAGACTTGTCTCTACTAACCACAGGTTGTAGAGGTTTGCCTTTTCTTGTTGTCAATTGATTTGCAATTGTAATCACAATTGTGTGGGTTGCACTTAAGGGTGTTTTCACAGTGATCTTTTATTTTTATCAGTTTTTCATGCTGTGGGAAGGTCAGAATTCATAAGCAATGGGAGAAACAAAGAAAGACCTAAACTTCACCTTCTTGCTGGATCCACTTCCAGCTTTAATTTATAAAACTGCTTTAACACTTGCAGTGGCATTGTGCCAAACAAAGTTTCTTGAGGTGAAAAATAAAACATCTTCCAATAGTTTATAAGGTGCAGGTCCCATATTCTAGATCCTAATCTATTAGCTAGAGAAGAGAACAGTAACCGTTTTACTGACACTTCCATAAATTTCCGCCCAAGGTTATTCCCAAGTCCTAAGTTCGGGTTTAGGAGATGGGAACAACCTGCCATAGAGAAGGGAGAGGTAGCTGCGCATGCGCGTTACACGCTATTCATTTCAATGGGAGTTCCCATACAATCGAGTGAGTGTGCGCGGCAGAACTCCCATTGAAATGAATGGAGAGTGACGTGCATGCGCAGCTACCTTTTCTTTCTTCATGGAGACCTTTAGAAGCCTGCTTCTAAGATTGGGACCTATATCAGTTATTTATAGCTTATCCTACTGACGTCCCCTAAATGTCTTACCCCTTTGTTGTCCCTGCAGAGAAAGATAGATAATGGCTGATGACGTGGATACCCAGCACTTATACTGTTGGGTATTCTATCGATTAAATAAGCATCGGTCATAGAGGACAACTGTCTTTTACTGGTCCCTTCATAGTAGTTGGATGGATAGGTTTGCCTTATTCTCTATAACACCGGTCCATACCCTCCAGACTAGCTGAAAACTGGCTTTAAATAGGAAATGATTACTTAAACTTTAAAACATTGGGTCCATTAAAAAGCCGAATATCAGAAATTACAGCCTCATGTACGTTCTATAAAAGCTGATCTACTTAATTCCTCGAATATTTTATGCAGCCGTTTCCAACATTACAATTTCCTGAGTGGAATCTGCTGTTGGAAGCCTGGAGGAAGCCTAAGCTTATCTTTATTCCCCTAAGTCTTAAATAATTTATAGTGTTGATACAACAATATTAAGAGTCTGTCGCTGCTACAGGCCCCAGCTACAAATCTTTTAAGTCTGCCTCATATAATTTTCCAGCTCTGTTGGCACACTTCAGTCTTCTATATTTTATAATCTGTGGTTCCAGCTGAAAACAAATGAAAGCAAATTCGATCAAGCAATGGATTTCTGGAGTGAATAAAAGCTCTTAACATGTAGCCTCCAACCTTGTGAAACGTGTAGCCTGCGTTTTCTCCCCATGCCAAGTCCATCTAATTGACACCTGAGTGTTAGTTGCGAATGGTGGTGGGATTTTTCACTTGGCCGTGTTCCACACACACAGCTTATTTCACTATCAAACCTGCAACGTTTCGAGCCATAGGATCTGAATTTGGGAAAAACATCTGTGTGTGTGGAAGTTTGAGAATAACGGTCTGTCAAATCTGCAATTGTGCATTCTGTGGATGCACAGATTTCCACATCCTATCTGCCGCACCTGCAAATTTATTGGGGCTTTTTATTTCCCCATTAAAATCAGTGGGGAAAAATCTGCAATAAATTTACAGTGTAAATTCACATGCTGAGGATTTAAAATTCACAGCAAATATGATATTGCATCAATGTCAGATACGAGCGGATTCTTAAAACTATCCCCTGAACTGATCTCTCTATCACAGTCCATGGCTCTAGACTCTCACCGTTCCCAGAAGTTCGCTGCCTTGGGATAACCTTTGACTCCTCTTTGTCTTTTAAGCCACACATCTAATCCTTTACCTCTGCCTGCCGCCTCCACCTGAAAAAATATATCTCGCGTCCGCTTATTTCTTAACTAGTCCACGCCCTTGTCATCTCCCGCCTAGACTACTGCAACATCCTTCTCTGTGGCCTCCCATCTAGCACCTCCCCTCCAAGCCATGCTCAATTCTGCTGCCCATCTTATCCACCTCTCTCCTTGTTAGGCTATGTTCACACAGCTTATTTGCGGTGTGTAATTCGCCCCGCAATTACGCCGTGTGGCGGGCGGGAGCGGGGGCCGGCCCTCGCCGCCCATAGGCAATCATTACTAGCGGCGCGTATACGCCACTAGAAAATGACATGTCACTTATCTCCCCCCCGCAGCGGATTCGCCGAGCAGGGAGAGGAGACGTAATCCATAGTTCTCTATGAGAACTGTGCATTACCGTAATGGCTGGGACGTATTCCAGCCGTAATTCGCGCAGTACGGCGTGTAATTACGGACTGAAATCCGTCCCATTTTAAGCCGTGTGAACATGGCCTTACTCCTCTGCCTCTCCCCTCTGCCAATCACTGGTTACCCATTTCCCAGCGGTTTTAGTTCAAGTTATTAACCATGACCTGAAAGGCTCTCCATAACCTCTCCCCTCTGTACATCTGTCTTAATCTCCAGATACTACCCCTCATGCAATCTCTGCTCCTCACAGGATTTTCTTCTTTGCTCTCTCCATGTCAACTCCTCACATAACCATCTCCAAGACTTCTCTGGTGCTTCCCCCATGCTCTGGACGTCACTGCCCCAACACCTCAGACTCTCCCCCACTCTCACTAGCCTCAAAAGCAACCTGAAAACCCATCTCTTCAGGATTGCATATAACCTACAATAACACTGCTGCCACTGAAGTCACCCCTCCCCAAACATGTCAGCCCCTCACCTTCTGTCTCTTTCCTCCTTTCTTGTAGAATGTAAGCCTCCGTGGCAGGTCCTCTCTCTCTCTGTACCAGTTGTTAGTCATTTATCATCGCCGTTGTACTTGTTTAACATATGTTATGTATACCCTTCTCGAATGTACAGCACCCTAGAATTAATGGTCCTCTAAAATAAATAATAATGCTCCCACCTCTGAAACCTACACCTATCTCTAGTATGGGTCCCTGATACTCCCCATTCATTTCAGTGGGAATTCCAAGCACAACCACTCGCTTGTACCTGGAACTTCCATTGAAATGAATAGAGAGTGACCGTGCAAATGCTGCCGCTTCTCCATGCAGAATGGGGAGTTCAAGAGCCCGTTCTGAAGATAGATGCAGGTCCAAAAGGTGCCGCAGATCTTGGACTATTGATATGCCATTAAAGATTGTAATGGCAAAACTCTGTTTAAGTTTAAAGGGGTTGTCTCATCTCAAAGTTTCATAGGATGCATGAATGAAATAATGCTGCTTTGCTCTGTCACTTCCTGGTCAAGCTGTCTGTAATTAGCATATTAGCTCCATGTATTCAGACTTATGCTAATTAGATAAATTAGTAATTTAATAATTAGTAATAATAAGTAAACAGCAGTAATTACTGGCTTTTGGCTGAAAGATCAGATAACAAACAAGCTCTCACTGTCCGGAGTTCTGTGCTGTGCGACCTGTGTGATGACGTCACTCCCTGCTATCAGATAGAACAAACAGCAGGGGGGGGAGAAGTACACAGGTCGGTCACTTGGGGAACCAGAGAGAGCAGAGAAGGTGGTAAAATCAATTGTAGCTCCTTAACAACAAAAAAAATGAACAACGCAATATATTTGGAAAATATTTATTTAGTGATCCCAACATGTTGAAAGCTATTCTTTGTAGCGAGACAACCCCTTTAAGAGGTTCTAAAACGTAGGTCATTAACTCTCCTCGCGGTCCATTATCTGCCCTGAGGGCTATGTTTGAGAAGAAAAAATGTTTTATTGGAATTAAAGAGTTTGTCCGCTTGTGTGGTTGTGTGTTTTTTTTTTTTTTTTTGTTATTTTTAAAAAACCCTGATATTCACCTTGTCCTCGTCTCCATTCCAGAGCTGCAGCTGTCCGCCACTTCCCTGCGTTTTTCGCTTACTTCGTGGTCCTGGCAGTCGCATCGTCGCCGTTGTAGCTGCTGCTTTGCCTAACATCACTGATTTATTATTTTCCTGCAGCTCCACCAGTGTGTTTTAAATATATTCCCCTGTAAAACCCATTTGATGTCAAGAACAGAAGTTGTACAAGTCTTTAAAAGATTAGAGTAATTGCAAATCCATATCTGTGGTATCTGCTTATGTTACACAAATATATCTAAGCTATCTGCACGTGTTGCTATAAAGCATACATTTTACCAAGAAAAAACGCCAAAAATGACTCCCTATGTGGGTATTGTATTACTGTCAGTGACACTTTTGTAACCATAGCATTAAAGGGGTTGTCTCACTACAAAGATTAGCTTTCAACATTTAGGGAACACTAAATTAAGTCGGTTTCCAAATATATTGCATTAATTTTTTTTTTTGTTAAGCAGCTACAAATGATTTTATCACCTTCTGTGCTCTCTCTGGTTCCCCAAGTGACCGAACTGTGTACTTCTCCCCCCTGCTGTTTGTTCTATCTGATAGCAGGCAGTGACATCATTACATAGGTGGAGGCTTGTTTGTTATCTGATCTTTCAGACAAAAGCCAGTAATTACTGCTGCTTACTTTACCTCAGGAGCTTCCCTGGTCCTGACAACAGGCGATTTAGCTAATTAGCAGAAGTCTGAATACATGGAGCTCATATGCTAATTACAGACAGCTTGACCAGGATGTGACAGAGCAAAGCAGCATTATTTCATTCATGCATCCTATGAAACTTTGAGATGAGTCAACCCCTTTAAAAGTTTTAGTGTATGAAGTCTTAGCTGGAAATTGCCTTCACACCTTTTAATGTTGTATTTTACCCCAGTATTCCACTTGTCTGTTTTTTATTCGCCGTATTTCACGGCAGTTTTCACTTTTACAAGAAGCTTTTCACTGTTTTTATCAATTACCTGTGAAGCGAGTTACTTCACCGGACAAGGTCACTTGTAGATGTGACTAGAGCTGGTTCAGGATTTCAAAAAAAACCATTGCGGGCATTTTTATTTACTTGCTTCTATTACATATGGACCAGAAGTGCGGTTTTTTGAGTCAAGATAATCTTCAACCCAAATCATTTTATACAGGTTTGATCTTCTCGGACTCTTCAAAGTTGTCAAAAGTTACAGTCAAGTAATTGATACGTTTGATGGAATGAGGGTTATACTTATACTAGGGTTAATGGGGCTTTTCACCATGCACATTGATCTCTAGGTATGTCCGTACACCTACAGGTGGTTTCCAGCCCCGGCAAATATTTCACAAACAGCTGAGAATAGCAGAAGAGTAATGCTGCTCTCCTGCCGCGTCCTGGTGCCCAGTCTCTGACATGCCACATCCTCACTGGAGCTCGGTAAGCAATGTGACCACTGGAACCAACCACTGGTTGTGGCGGTGACACGTCGACACTTCTGAGGTCACAGTAACTGGCTGTAGCGGTCATACATCAAACCACCTCAGGACGAAATGCAGGTTGCACGATTCTGTTGGCGACAGCCTGATAGATGCATGTATCAAGAAGCTGGCCGCTGTTTCCTCCTATCCGATGAACACATTTATACAAGAGAAAGTACACTCCGGAATATGCTGCACAGAGTTTCCACCAGCGTCTCTCAGTCATAGTATAATGGCGCGATCCCTCTGCTGGTCTGTGGTCAGAGCATGATGGCGCGATCCCTCTGCTGGTCCTTGGTCAGAGCATAATGGTACGATCCCTCTGCTGGTCCGTGGTCAGAGCATGCTGGTGCGATCCCTCTGCTGGTCCGTGGTCAGAACATGTTGGTGCGATCCCTCTGCTGGTCCGTGGTCAGAACATGCTGGTGCGATCCCTCTGCTGGTCCTTGGTCAGAGCATGATGGCGCGATCCCTCTGCTGGTCCGTGGTCAGAGCATGCTGGTACAATCCCTCTGCTGGTCCGTGGTCAGAACATGTTGGTGCGATCCCTCTGCTGGTCCGTGGTCAGAACATGTTGGTGCGATCCCTCTGCTGGTCCGTGGTCAGAACATGTTGGTGCGATCCCTCTGCTGGTCCATGGTCAGAGCATGATGGCGCGACTCCTCTGCTGGTCCATGGTCAGAACATGATGGTGCGATCCCTCTGCTGGTCCATGGTCAGAACATGATGTTGTGATCCCTTTGCTGATCCATGGTCAGAGCATGCTGGCTCGTTAGGCTATGTTCACACGGCTTAATTGCGGGACGTAATTTCGCCCCGCAATTACGCCGTGTGGCCGGGGACGGGGCAGGAGCGGGGGAGTAAGCAGGGGGCCGGCACTTCGCCGGCCCATAGACTATCACTGCTAGCGGCGTATACGCGCTAGAAAGTGACATGTCAACTTATCTCCGGCCCGGCTTCGCCGGGCGGGAGAGGAGACGTAATCCATAGTTCTCTATGAGAACTGTGAATTACCGTAATGAAGGGGCCGTTTTCGGCCCGTAATTGGCGCACTTTGGCGCGTAATTACGGACCGAAATACGGCCCATTTTAAGCCGTGTGAACATGGCCTTAGTAGACTGCTTACTTTACCGTCAACAGTTTGTTGCAAAAATTGGATGATCTCTTTAAATCTAGTAGCTTGGTTTTCAAATCAAAAATCGTTCCGTATCTGACTAGAGCTTGAGAGGTCTTGTTCTATAACGAGAACTTTTTTCCATGATTGCAATGCTTTGTTACTTCTCCATTTTATAAGCTGCCTGCCGATCTGATGTAATGTTCTTTGGCTAGGTTGCAGAGATGCTTTATGCATTAGGGCTAGTCGGGTCGGCTGGCCAAAAAATGTTTGATTATGTAACTTGACCACAATGTACACAGAGACTAAAGATATAACAACTAGAGACTGTAAAAAAAAAATGCATCATACTTATCTGCTGGGCCTAACATTCTCATTTCTTCCTTTCTGTCTAAACTAAAAGGCGTTGGCAGTCTTATTCCGTGGTTTCTTCTTTTTCATCTGATGGTGGACATGGAAATTTCCATTTTCTTAAATGCTGGAAAGTTTGCAGAATGAGAATTTTTACTCGCAAGTTTTTCTCCCAATTTCAATGTTCTTTTGTGTCACTAGGTAACACACCAGAAGAGTGAAGAAACCAGGCGATGCTTTTTAGAGGCTGAGTATATTTGATGGTAAGCTTTCAGGAGTACTAGCTCTCTTCTTCAGACATGGTGCTATAGCTCTCCATGGTGTTATAACTTCATGTCTGAAGAAGAGAGCTAGTACTCTCAAAAGCTCACCATCAAATATACTGTAAAAGGTATCACCTGATTTCTTCACTCTTCTACTGCTTTCTATGGCTAACATGTTACAACATTATACGATCTAGTAACTAATACACCAACAGGATCGTTGATGGGAGATTTAAGAGGGGAAACCAGTGCCCAGCCTTGTTATCCAGGGCCTGTTTTCCCACTTTTAGACCATTTCTTCTGATGATCTTTGGATTTGAGCATGTTGTTGAACTGCTCCTTTTTTATTTTGCAGTTGCACTACAAGGTTGCAAGAAAGATGGCAATGGAATCGGTGACAATCGAAGGTCAGGAAAAATGGGGGAAGACTTGCGTTTACTGGAAGGAGAACTTCTGTTACAGGTATGAGAAACCATGATCAATGTACAGCAATTGTCCCATTGTAATATTCATCAGACGTGGTGTCACCAACTGTGAACGACTGTTCAAGCCAATGATTTGCACAAAATGTCAGCCGGCCGTCCATGTAAGAGAGTAGAACCCATTGTAAATGTCAGGTTGTCCCCTCGTATTTGAGAAGACTTTGGACCTGTGGCCCTTCTTGATAACTCTGTTTCAGTTCTCCATGAAATAACAATTCTGGAGCATCTTCTTTTATAACACTGGGTTGTGCTGTTCCTCTGTTATTCCTTCTAGAAATGTATTACTGAATCTGTCAGGTGGGTGTTACCATCTAGGGTGGAAACTGAAATGCTAACACCCATCTGACTCTGTTGTACTGTTCCTCCGTTATTCCTTCCAGAAATATATATTACTGAGTCAGAGGTATAAGAGAAGATGCTTCAGAATTGTTGTGTCAATGGGAACACAAGTATTTACTAAACCAGACGGGTCAGGAATGGTTCTCAGGTTATCTTTACTATCACAGTATGCCATTCTTAAAGGACAGGGTTGTCACTACTTAGGCCGACATGTGGTGTTTTTTAATAGAATTGATATATGTGTGTATACACACAAGTCACATCCTTCTTTTGACGTCTGCAATGCATAGCTCATGAAGAAGTTTGTGTTGTGAGCTGGCTTGGTGGGTATATAAGGTATGTGATAGGCTGTCTGCACAAACATTCCTTGTTGCTGTCATGAGTTCAAGGAACCATTTATAAGAGTTGCAAAAGACAGATTATTTGCCTTCCACTTCTATATTTCTGACATTGTGTTGTTAGTGAACTGTTTGTTTGCTGCTATGATGAAAGTGTATCATAAGTGGACATATGGCACAGAAATAAAGCAGTTTAGTGCCAGAATAAACGATGGGGCTACCAGATGTGTCTCTAAAACAGTTCAGTGAACCCTACTGCGTATGGGGTGCTGAAGCAGACTGATTGTCACTGCTGCATCTCTGCCAAGAAAGCTTCAAATTTCATGGCAGTATCGGCGTTAAACCTCTGCTGGTTGTCAGAATGTTGTCCTCCCCAATGAGTCCCATTTTCTGCTACATGAAATGGATGGATGTTGGCATGTCAGGTGAAAAACATCAGAGAACAAATACCCTGCAACCACTGCTGGAAGAACACAGATCTGTGGTGACAGCGTTATGGTCTGGATAATGTGTCCGCCGGGGCTTACTCTGGGCCACTCATCCATGTGGAAGGCATCCTTGACCACTTTAGCTATAAATCCATCCTTGCAGATCACATACATCCATACATGCTGATTGTCTTCTCTGCGGCAGATGGGATCTTACAGAAAAACCTTGCGACATGTCACACAGCTAGAAATGCATGACATTGCTTGGAAGAGCATGACCAAGACTTCCAAATACTACACTGGTCCCTAATCCCCAGAACTAAATCCAATTGAGCATTTGTGTGATCGCCTTGATCGTTGTCTTCACTCTGTGGATCCTCCAGCAGCCGTGGGATGCAGTCAGCATTACTCCAGATGCCTCCAACAACCCCCCAGGACTTTGAGCCGCTTCCAGTTTGTCTTGCTGTTTTTCTGTGTTGCACCCATTAGTTACTGCGGATATTAGCTGCAGGGCTGTGGAGTCGGTGCCTATTTTGCAGGAGTTGCAGTTGTCATCAAAGGGACCGACTCAGACTCCCAAAATATATAATGAGTTGGTCCAGTTAGTTCAATGCAGTGCCAAGAGCAAGAGGAGTTGGGTTCGGCCAGTGCTGCTGCTCCCAGATCTTCAGCCTCATCGCATGAGGAGTGTAATTGATGACATGGAGCAGGCAAAGCGCTGCCCCAGGGGAGAAGATTCTGCTCCCATGACAAACAGATTTCAGCAACATTTTTTTACCTGCTTTCAAAGAAGTAGAAGCGTTCAACCATTCATCAAAACTGACTGTGCCTGAGGCAATTCCTTTATACCCTGACATTGTCAGAGATGTTGCCCCTGTGGTCACCACTTTGCCCCCAACCTAAGTTAGCGTAGAGAGGCCGTTCTCTAGCCTGGAAATAATGAAATCAGATGTGAGGTCATGTATGCAGGATCTGATGAAGGCAATACTATTTCTCAGAACAAATGTTCCTGCAGGGTTTTGCATATTTACAATTTTTTTGTGTTCTACAGTCATATCCAATAAATATATTTTACACTGACAATGATAACAATGTTTTAAACTTGTGACTTTCAGGCTCTATATCTCACCATCCACTACAGCTTTGCACATGAGGCTACTGTCATTTTATATACAGTCATCTTACCGATCTTATATATAAATGTGACCTGCAAGTATTTAGCTTAGGCTTAGTTCTACAGATTCTTTCCTGTAACTGCATTGATACTGTTTTGCTCCTAAAAATCAAAATGCCTTAATTCTTCTGGGCTCTGGATCAGATTCAAGCACATCTTGACCAAAATCTGATCCCAGGTCTCTTCTACACATTACCAATGTTGGTGCAGACTGGATTTGGGTACAAATACAGCTTTTTCTTCAACTCTACCCACAAGTGTTCAAAAGATTAAAACATTGTTACCCTTTTGCTTGTCAGTGTCTGTTATACCTAAATCGCTTGATTATTGTATCAGAAGGTGATAAACAGCCTGATGTTACCATTTTACTACAGTAAAGTTATCACTTAAACATGCTCCATGTATGAGGGAGTCGGAGGTTTGGGAAATTGAGGAGTCGGAGCATTGGCTTGCCGACTCCACAGCCCTGATATTTAGCTTGTGGTCATAATAATGTGACCTTACTGTGTCTATATTCCAGACAACACGCAGTCCTTGTATTGTTCTAATTAGAGCTCTGTACTATTCTGCTTCTTGCTACATCCTGAGCAAACAATGCTTTTGTGTTGTCGCTTGTGTGTTATTCTTTCCACAATAGCTGAGGCTCATGTTTGGCCAAAAGAAAATGAAGACGGGAACAATGGGTTGTATGGCTCCCTTTGGACGTCTTGAATGAGCCACTCTGGTACATGTTTCAACAATTATGACTTGTATGTCATTAAAATCTATGCTTTATGGGTACATGGCGGCCACATCAAAGGCTGGGGCTTCCTTTTATGAAGTTCAAGGGGGCCGATGCCCGGCCTCTCCTAGTAATGCAGATCTACTCTGTATCAAAGCTTTTTAAGTAATTAAGGAAATAGCAGCTTACATTGGTCCTTGACGCACCACACGTTCATTTTAACTTTTTTTTCCTAATGACTTCTTCATGGAGATGGTTACAGTAAGCATCTTATTGAATGTAAATTGGCATCTGTAACCAGGTTATTTACCCCTGGGCAAGTTTAAAATGAAGACGATTGCAGGGTTGTAAGTGGCTGCAGAGAAGTTTTCCGTAGCTGAATGGAAAATAAGACTATACATCATAGGCTTTGTGGTCGTTAGGTGGTCTGGTTATCCTAGGCATCTTCTGGATGCAGACTGTATTTACAAGATGTCTACTCTTTGCAAACTGAGAATTTAATGCGAACTATATCAAAATGTATTCCTGCGGCTTCAAATTTGGAGCTAATTTGCTGTCATCTAGAGGACTATCCAAATACTAGGCCAACCAGAGTCTCCTCCAAATTTTATAGGTCATTTATCTCTAGAAAGCTGTTTCAAGGCTCTTGCTCCTCATCAGTACAGAGCGGGTTAGGCTAGGTTCACACGGCTGATTGCCGCCGTAATTGCGGGACGGATTTCGCCCACAGTTACGCCGTGTGTACAGGGGCGGCGGTTCCCCGGCCCCATCGACATGCATTATCCACGGCGCGTATCCCGCCGGGATAATTGACATGTCACTTTCTCCCCGCTCGGCATATTTCGCGAGTGGGGAGAGGATACGGAATCCATAGTTCTCTCTATGGATTACCGTAATGGCTGGGACGGATTTCAGCCATATTGGAGCGCAATATGGCAGACAATACGGACTGAAATCCGTCCCAAAATCAGCCGTGTGAATGTAGCCTTACCGGCTGAAAGATAGACTTCAGCCCAGAAGTCGAGGGTAAACGGTTTCTTGTTGAAGAGAGCAGGTGGCATTTAAAGACTAAGGGCCACATGTATGAAATCTGTCCAGGTCTAAAACTCGCTTGCCCATAGCAACCAATCAGAGAGCCCCTCTCATTTCATCTATAGCTCTGGACAAATGAGAGGGGCTCTCTGATTGGTTGCTATGGGCAACAAAGTGCGTTTTAGACCTAGACAGTTTTCATACATGTGGCCCTAAAGGTATGTTCATACAGTGTGTTGGATCCAAAAACGCTGCATAAATTGCATCCAACACACAGGTGCGTGTTTGGATGCGTTTTGGCTGCAGCAGGATCGCACCCTATAGTTTTAAATAGGGCTCCTGCTACGTCAAATGGATCGAGAATTGACATGACAATTATTTGAACGAATCAGAAAGACGCAAGAAAACACGTATCGGCGATCACTCGTCTGAACACTGATGCGTGTTTTACATTGAAAGCAATATACACTCACCGGCCACTTTATTAGGTACATCTGTCCAACTGCTCGTTAACACTTAATTTCTAATCAGCCAATCACATGGCGGCAACTCAGTGCATTTAGGCATGTAGACATGGTCAAGACAATCTCCTGCAGTTCAAACCGAGCATCAGTATGGGGAAGAAAGGTGATTTGAGTGCCTTTGAACGTGGCATGGTTGTTGGTGCCAGAAGGGCTGGTCTGAGTATTTCAGAAACTGCTGATCTCCTGGGATTTTCACGCACAACCATCTCTAGGGTTTACAGAGAATGGTCCGAAAAAGAAAAAACATCCAGTGAGCGGCAGTCCTGTGGGCGGAAATGCCTTGTTGATGCCAGAGGTCAAGGAGAATGGGCAGACTGGTTCGAGCTGATAGAAAGGCAACAGTGACTCAAATTGCCACCCGTTACAACCAAGGTAGGCAGAAGAGCATCTCTGAACGCACAGTACGGCGAACTTTGAGGCAGATGGGCTACAGCAGCAGAAGACCACACCGGGTGCCACTCCTTTCAGCTAAGAACAGGAAACTGAGGCTCCAATTTGCCCAAGCTCATCGAAATTGGACAGTAGAAGATTGGAAAAACGTTGCCTGGTCTGCTGAGTCTCGATTTCTGCTGCGACATTCGGATGGTAGGGTCAGAATTTGGCGTCAACAACATGAAAGCATGGATCCATCCTGCCTTGTATCAACGGTTCAGGCTGGTGGTGGTGGTGTCATGGTGTGGGGAATATTTTCTTGGCACTCTTTGGGCCCCTTGGTACCAATTGAGCATCGTTGCAACACCTTGTGGAATCTATGCCACAAAGAATTGAGGCAGTTCTGAAGGCAAAAGGGGGTCCAACCCGTTACTAGCATGGTGTACCTAATAAAGTGGCCGGTGAGTGTATATCACACTGCACATTGTTAGATGCGTGTTTGGGTCCGTTTAGGGTCCGAAACACAGATCCAAAGGCATCTAAAAATGGATCCAAAATCGGATCCAACACGCCATGTGAACATAGCCTTATTTTTAGGCAATTAGCAGTTACCCTGCTTTATACTGACGAAGGGCAAGAACCTCCGAAAGGGCTGTTCACACACACTTCCTTTTGGAGTAGATTCTCATTTAGCTAGTGTTCGCATTCCTCCAGAAGGAATAAGGCTTGGTCTACACCGCAAATGTCAAAATGCCGTCCAAAATCCATCGGCATTTTGGTATTGAAGGACCACGGCTTTTGGCACAAAAACTGCAGTCAGTTTTCGGATTTTCCTTCGGTCCCATATGATTGAATGTACGGGAATCTGGCGGTGTCCTGCTGAATATTCAACATGCTGTAAACTCCGCCAGACGATAAAAAATCTGGGCTGGAGTCTATTTTTTATTGCTGTCTATGGGTACTGTTGGATTTTTGGCAAAATCTGCTGTGTAGACTTAGCCTAAAACTGTCTCTCCTTTTTTCTTTTAAACCTACAAGGGGTAGCCTCATGCATCATTGTATATTCAATGAGCAAAATGTTAAATGAATCCACAGGCCTATACTTTTGCCTGTAAGGATGAATGTAGTCATTTCTGACTTGTCATAATAAGTGAATAATCATCGCAAAAATTCCACCAAATGCATTGTTAGAATAGTTCCTTCCAACTTCTTATGGTTAGAATGGTATGTGGCAGAATAGAAGTCCTGTGTAGAGAAATCGGTATAATACTGTTTAATACTCATACAAATTTCCAGTTTGGTTGAGTTGATCTTTTAGGTTGCTTTTTTTTTTTTTTATTTGGGTGAAGAATTTTGGAAGATATAAATCCATGTCGTCTATCTATATCAGGCATCCTCAAACTGCGGCCCTCCAGTTGTTGGGAAACTACAACCCCCATCATGCATTAATATAATCTATGACAGTGGGAATGATGGGAGTTGTAGTTTCCCAACAGCTGGGGGGCCGCAGTTTGAGGATGCCTGATCTATATGGTCATCTTTAGTATATATCTTTGTGGAGGAAACAAAGGTGCTATTATTTAAACATAAATTTTGCTCAACATACAAAGAATACAGGATGGATGTTTAATGTTGAATACAAAGTGGTTGTATTTGTTTTAAATGAGCTTTTGATAATAAGAAAAATCTATTTTGCTAGGAATGATGAAGTGAGTCATGAGACTGTCTGGATTCAGTTCCATAAACTGAGGTGTATGTATGTATTTTAGTTTGATATGACGTTGCTGTAACTGCAACTAAGTCGATAGAAAGGTTAATGTCTTTAAAGAGAAGCTTAGGATCATATGGATGGGATTTATGTTCAAAATATTATTTTACCAAATAAGTGAATCTTGCCAGATATGAATCCGATTGGCCAGTAACATTGTCTATAGATTTTTGATATTTGAGTGGTATTAAGGGGTGTGACCCCGGCTTTTATCAATAAAAGAGAATCCTTAGGGTATGTCCCCACTGCACGGGTTTTCCGTCTGGCGGTTTTGCCGCCCGCAGACGGAATCTGTCCAAGCCGATGTGAAGGGGGAGGACTTTTCTCCGCTCATCGCTGAGAAAAGCCGCCCCCCCCCTCCCCTCCACCTCCGCAGCCGTGGGGAGGGCCGTAAAACAGGACAACTAAGGGCCGGTATTTGTCCTGTGCCATGGGAACGCGCCCTTAGGGCGTTCACACGGCTTATTCTGGGACTGTTTTCAGCCGTATTGCGTATGGATTCCGTCTCCTCTCGCCGAGCGGGGAGAAAGTGACGTCAATTATTTACGGCGTGTACGCATCTTGAATAATTGTCTATGGGTCCGGCGAGCTGCCGGTCCCCCGCTGCACGAAAACAGTCCCACAATTACATCGGCAATAAGCCGTGTTAGGGTATGTTCACACGGCGGATTGGGGCGCGTACTGTACGTGCTGCAATACTGTGTGTGTTTTAGAAATTCGCGCTGTTCACTTCCATTATCAGCAGCGCTTAAGCGCCATGAAGAACTGACCTGTCGTATTGTACGGCGGGGGAGACCAGACATAATTCATAGCACTCTATGAGAGCTATGAATTACCGTAATTGCGGCGAGCATTTTAGCCATATTGAAGTGCAAAATACGATGCGAAATGTGCGACACAATTATGCCGTGTGAACATGCACTTGGGGTATGTTCACACGGGCTAATTGCGGGCCGGAATTATGCGGGGCGGGGCGACTGCCCTCCGGCCCCATAGACACGCATTATTCACAGCCGTGAATAATTGACATGTCACTTCTCTCCCCGCTCGCCGTATTGTGCGAGCAGGGAGAGGAGACGTAATCCATAGTTCTCTGAGAACTTTGGATTACCATAGTTATTGGGACGTATCTCGCCTCGTATTGAGCGCAGTACGGCGCGAAATACGGACCGAAATACGACCCAATTTAAGCCGTGTGTACATAGCCTTAGGGTCATGTCCTGGGAGACCCCATAAACACCACAGAAGACAACAATGGTAATGTCTTCTGTATCTCCCCGTCTAGGTGGGATCCCGATCAGTAAAGGTTTCCTCCCTGCTCGGAGTAATAAAAAGTCGACACAAAGTTTTGTAACTACATCATTTAGGGTTAAAGAACAGTGAAAGTAACTACTACTACTACTGCGGTTCATGATGACGTTTCTTTCATCTAATATTCAGCTCTATATGCAAAAGTGGAATTGGAATTTTTCAGATAGTCTCCAAACAATACAAATTTTTGACTTGCGTTTGAGATTCTCCGCAGTGTTGATGGGACATTATACTATATGTACGTAAGTGGGAATCTGTGATGTGTTCAACATAAGGGCTAAGGCAATTATTTGGTTTATGGCTCAAAATAGTTAGAATACAGTGCTCATAGCCTTCTTATGCCAATTTCAAGTTTTTTTGTGTTAAATTCTGTATGCTTGTCCAAACGTGATTGTAGTCTAAGTTAAGGACTTGTGCATTCATCAGTCCATGTAGGAGTCCATATTGGTTTTTTGGACCTGGTAAATGCGTCTGTATCCACAGCAGTGATAATTATATGTATGTCTTTTCCCACCATTTTGTTTACAGGAATGTTTGGGTGCCATTTTTTTTCTTTTCCTAATAATTCTAGGAATGTTTCCCTTTAACTCGGTTCCATGGATGTTTAGTCTTAAAACCACTGTATTCTCAATTCATGAAAAACATGTCAGACACACTTGAAAAGGCGTGAACAGTAAATATGCCTAAAGCCCATTTCCCGTGCATGAAAAATGTTAAATTTGGGTACTTTTAATCAATTTTTGTACGTCTCATGGTTCCCGCACTTGTTTATAGGCGTAAAGCTGCAATGATCCACATCCATCTCCCTAACTAATGGAGTCCTGAAGAAATAAGCATTTTTTCCATGCCACAGATTAAATGCTAGTGTGCTGGCCATATTGAACAAGTGATACAGTATGCATATACAGCTCCTACAGCTACTGTGTGCTCGCATGATGCAGAACATATGCCTTGATCTTTTCTGCATCTTGATGAGGGACAAGTCAGAAGGATTTCCCAGCTGATACCTCCAATTTATGACACTGTGTAGGCATGAAACCTCCTACATGGCTTAGATCTGATCACTTCTGTAACTGAAAAACACAAGCATAGGTGCACACTGAAAAGGCAATATATACATCTAATAGAAATATCAGTGGCACACTAAAGACTAAGTAAAACCTCAAGGTATATAGAAATATTGGAAAATGCATTACTGCTAAGGAAAATATGAAAAACCTGGACTCTTAGTTTACAGTATTTGATCAAAGATTTGTATTAAGTCACCTCCCAAAACGTCAAGGGGATCCCAGAGCAGGTGAGTCCCTACACTAAACATGTTACCTCACTAGGCGTCAATCCAGACTGCCCAAATTCAGGGGAAAGGTAGGAACTAGCAATTTTGGGTTATCCTGCACTGGTTTAAAAGAGGCAGTGAGTGCAGCAAGCCAATGAGATCGCCAATCTCAAATGGACTACAAAAACATACTTTGGCCCCTGCACTATTTAAAATGTATTCTGAAAAACACAAGCATAGGTGCACATGAAAAGGCAATTTTATACAAACTAATAGAAAATATCAGTGGCACACTAAAGACTAAGTAAACCTCAAGGTATATAGAAATTATTGGAAATTGCATTTACTGCTAAGGAAAAAAATGAAAAACCGGGGGCTCTTAGTTTACAGATTTGATCAAAGATTGTATTAAGCTCACCTCCAAAACATCAAGGGGATCCCCGAGCAGGTGAGTCCTACACTAACATGTTTACCTCACTAGGCGTCAATCCCGACTGCAACTTCAGGGAATGGTAGGAAAATAGCAATTGGATTTTTCCTGCACTGGTTTAAAAGAGGCAGGCTGAGTGCAGCAAGCCAATGAGATCGCCAATCTCAAATGGACTCAAACATTACTTTGGCTCTGCCACATATATAAATGTATTCTGAAAAACACAAGCATAGGTGCACACTGAAAAGGCAATATATACATCTAATACATAAATCACTGGCACACTAAAGACTCACTTCTTTAACTGTTGTGTCATTCTGTGTATCATTAACACTTTAATACCTAAGTATTTTTTTTTGTTGTCAGTTTTATTTTTTCCTCTGTCTTCCAAGTCCCATAACTTTTTTTTTATTTTTCCGTCTATATAGACAAATGAGGGCTGCAGAACAAGATGAGCCTTCTAATAGTGCCATGCACTGTACCATAGAACATACTGGGAAATGCAAAAAAGGCTAAGGGCGCGTCCCCACTGCACAGGGCAAATACCGGCCGGTTTGCCGGCCGTCGATGAGCGGAGAAAAGCCCTCTCCCTCCACATTGACCTGCACAGTGTCTGTCCGAAAACTGGACGGAAGAATGTGCATGTTCAATGTTTTGTGGCCGGCCCGCGGGCAGAAAAACCGTCGGGCGGAAAACCCGTGCAGTGGGGACTGCTGCACGGGTGTTCCATGAGCACCATTGTGCTCATTTTCGGACGGTTTTTCAGGCGGTCTGAAAAACCGCAAACCGGCTGAAAAACCGGCCGAAAACCCGTGCCGTGGGGACATGCCCTAAGTGGGCCAAAATGTGAAAATAAAAACATACTTGCACCATATTTGTGGAGGTTTTGTTTTTACGGTGTTCACTCTACGGTATAGATAATCGGTTATCTGTATTTTGCAAGTTGATATGATTCCAACAATACCAGATAGGGTTTTAGTACCGTAAAAAAATACATTTTCTATTTTTTTTTTTTTTTTTTTTATTTTTTACATTTATAGCCGCAGCTTTATTTTCTGCAACCAGGATTTTTTTTTGTACTACCTTGCTGGCTGAAGTGTACTTTTTATTGGTGTCATGCAAATTTTTCAATCACTTTTATTTCAGTTTTAGGTGACTTGCAATGACCCCCAAAAAACTGCAATTTTAGCGTTTCTTCTACATTGTTCAGCGTACGGGATAAACGATGTTATACTTGAATAAATTGGACTTTTACGGACGCGGCGATACCAAATATGTGTACATTTTTATTTGTAAAATGGCAAAAGGGTTGATTTGAACTTTAAATATTTTAATTTTTCAAGTCCCCCTAGAGCACTTGACCAGTATGGGGGGCTCCATTGTCAGTTCTCCCTTTTGCATTGTATAAATCATGCACAAAGGTGTTTAAAGATGAAGGCTCTAGCACAGACAGGGCAGCAATGGAAGCCGTCACAAGATGTCAGCCACCATGTTAAATGATCCCCTCCCACGGCATCATTTCTCACTCATTTAGATGCTGCGGCTGCGATCGTCACAGTGTCTAAAGAGTTAAACCACCAGGGAAAGGAGCCTGCTCTGTTCCCTGCTGTTATCGACAGGTGTCCGCTGCAGTTAGCAGCAGACATCACCCTTGTATGTAGCGGGATGATGCCGCAATCCCACTACATGAACCCTTAACAACACTACAACGTGCTCGTACGTCCAATGTTGGTAAGGGGTTTAATACAGGGGTTAAACAGGATTATGTGCTATTCACTAAAGTCATGGAGATAGTTGAAATGTATCTAATTTTCTAAACTGCATTAGGTTACATCTACATGGCAATTCTAAAATACCACTGGATTCTGTTATAGAATCTGACCAATATTTTTACAATTTTTTTTTTTTTTTTTTTGGTTTTTATCGTTTGATTTTGCGCTCAAATTTTGGCCTTCCCATATACATGAACCAAACTATAATCCTCTGTTTTCAAATGAACTACATTAGATTATAGGACATGGTCTAAGTTTTTTTTAATTGGATTTGAAATCCGGGCTGTGAAGACTTCAGCTCGGATTTTCTATTGAGGTCTACGGGGATAATTTGCAGTTGGATTTTTACGGATTCGAAATACTAAATCCGCTTAAAAATCCGACAGTAAGCCAATGCCTGTAAAATTGGAAAAATACTTTTCCCTTAAAAAAGGGGTTTTCCCCCAAAAAGTTTTATAATGAAAGAATGAAATAAAGCTGCTTTGCTTGTAACTTTCCCGTCAGACTGTCTGTAATTAGCAATGAGCTCCATGATTTTTTCCTGTATTCAACTCGTGTTTTTTATCTGTTTCCTCAAAACAAAAGCCTGTAATTAGTGCTGTTTACTTTAGATAAATAACTTTTTTTTGCTGGCCCGCAAGAGCTGCTGCTGTACCTGTTGATGAAGTCACTCACTGCTTTCCCATGGAAAAAAAGGGGGGGGGAAAGGGGTGCCCAGGTCAGTCCTAAAGGGCCCAAAAGGGGGCAGGGAGGTGAAAAACCAAAAAAAACGGGAGAACAAACCCAAATAATTTGGGAAAACGTCTTCATTTAGTGTTCCTACATTTTGAAAGCTTTTCTTTTTAGCGGGGAAAACCCCCTTTTAAGTTCACTTAGTATTTTTAACCCCCTTTTTTTTAAAGTGTTAAATCCAAGGACAGAAAATTTTACCCCAACCCGAATTTTGGCAGTTTTTCTTATCTTGGAGGAAAAATTATCACCTGGATCAGTGACCCATTTCCAGAAATAAGCATACCCATAGCTTGTAATATTCATTTCAAAGACAGATATTGAGACCACTTTAAACATGTAGACAAAGATAAATAAAAAACAAATGCATTACTATTCCCAATTTTAAAGTTAAATTTCAAATTTGGGAGCAGTTTTTCCCCCTCTTGCTTGTTTTCTAAATTTTTTCCCTGGGGCTGCAACCACCTCTCTCTGCTCTAGCAGCTCTGCCCAGAATGTTGACATCACTCCCTGTTGTCTTATCAGCTGCACAGAACCCGATTTCTCTTTCTTGCTAACAAACTTTAACCCTTTTAGGCGCTTTTACCCTTTTTTCCTACTTTTTAAAATGTCCTTTTGACAGGCTCAGCTAGAAATGGCAGAGCTAATATGCTAATCGCTGCTGTAGAATTGTCCACAGCCTGACCAGGAAGTGCGAACCTGAAGCTGGCTATGAATGCTCTGTTAAACAGTAGGTGGGGAAAACCCCCCAAAATCCCCCAAACTTGAATTTTTAGGGAAAAAAATGCAGGGGGGTCCGTCGAATTAGAACATTACTTGGTTCTAGTGGCCCCCCTTTTAAATTTTAAAAATATTTAACTTGTCCAAAATTCCTTTTGGCTATGTTCCCCGGCTTATTTGCGGGGGTAATTACCCCCCCCAATTATGCCGGGGGCGGGGCGGGGGGCCCGGGACCTCGCCGGCCCCTTGTTTTTCCCTTTCTTTCGGGGCGTATACCCCCGCTAGTAAATGGGGCCTTGGGCACTTATCCCCCCCCGCGGCGGAAATTTGCCGAGCGGGAAAAGGAGACGTAATCCTTTTTTTCTTTGAGAAAAAATGGATTTTCCGTAATGACTGGGGGTATTCCAGCCGGGAATTCGGCATTCCCGGGGCAAAAATTTCGGGCTAAAAAAAGTCCCCTTTTTAAACCGTGTGAACATGCCTTAGGGGGAGACTTGTTTAATTTTGGGTTTAAAAAACCCCCAAAAAGTAGCCCAAAGTAAAATAAAAAAAACTAAAAAAAAAATTTTTTTAAAAAAATGAAGCAGGTTTACTAATACAAAAAAAGTCCTTTCCCTGTACATTACAGAAAGAAAAAAGGGTCCCCTCCTTACCTTGTAACCCCCAGGGGCCACTCTTCCGGCCCAAAGAAAGAGCATGTAGTTCCGGGTCAGTCTTGGAGAGGGTTTTACTAGACCGCCAGTCCCCTGCCTGCACTAGGACAGTTCTTTCAAGTTTAAAGTTCTTGATCTTTTTTTGGATGGGTTTGTCAAGACAATTTTTGGGGCCCCGGTCGGGATGTTGAGAAAATTTTTATGGTGGGCTGTGGTTTCAAGATTTCAATTTTCCCCGGAAAAGCCCTTGTTGGGGTAAAAATTTTTCCTGTCTCTGATTGGGTATTGGTTTTTTTGCTAAAAAAAAGAAGATCTAAAATAGTGAAAGTAGAGGCGAAGGGGAGCGCAGCGCAAGACAAACGGGACCCCGGGCCCCTTTGAAAGCCAAAAAACCCACAAATTTTTAAAAGGGAAAATTGGAGGAGAAGGAAAAATCAAGACAGGAGGGGGGGTGTCTATTTTTTATATTATAACAGTGGTAGGAATATTAAATGGAGTTTTTTAAGGACCCCGAGTTTCCCTGGTTTTTTATTTTGAATTTTTTTGACCCGCTTTTGGCATGTTTTTTTTTTTTGTAAAAATTTAAAGGCCCTTGGTGGTGGGGGGGAAAAGGTTTTTAAAGTGGGGGAAGCGCCTGGGGCGTTTTTTAGAAAGAAGAAACTCCAATAATTTTTTTCCCATTTCAAAAGGGGACCCTTTTCTCAAAGAAATATTTTTTAAAAAAAAAGTTCAAGACATGTCCCAAATTGTAGGTTTTCGAAGCTACCCGTACCACATTTCATTAAGCCTTTTTGTTATCCCTACCTCATCCTCCTTTTCTTCCGCTATTACCACCGTCCCCTCCCAGCCTTGCCCTTTCCCTCTTTTCCCTGTTATAGATGTTTGTTTAAAAAAAAAAAAAAAAAAATAAAGGGAAAAAAAAAAGGGGATGTATCGCTTCTTTAGTTCGGCTTTTCTATGTCTCAGCTTCTCAACTTGAAATGCGGGGCGTTTCTTCCCCCCCCAGTGGGTGAATCACCCCCCCCTTCACTGTTCATGCTGGCTCCGGCCCCCCCCCCACCATCTCTGAGCCCAATGTCAGTGTCTTCCCCCTATGCGTTTATTTAAAAGGGTATACTTTCCACGGGGCTGCATTCAATCTAGACTGAGAAATGATCTTTTCCTCACGTGGAGTTTTGTTCGTGAATCCAGGTTTCTATGAAAGCCCAAAATCTCCCTTTTTATGAGGGGGAGTTAGGGACCAAGACCAAAATGTTTGGTTTTGATTGTAGAATCTGTGCAGTTTGTTTTCTGGGTGTTGGAGAGAGAAATTGCTCGGCCCCAACTCTGGTCAAAAGGGGGGGGCACAATTTTGTTGTTTTGATTGTAGAAGCCCCGCGTGTTTTCTGTTTCTTCTGGCTGTGCAGAGTGAAAATGTGCCGGGCCCTTTCTTTTAGTCAAAGGCGGAATGCAAGCTCTGTGAATACAACCCGGGCCAGAAGAATGTAAATGAGCTCCAGCTAGGGAAAAAGCAAGGGAGAGGGATCCGACCCAAAAACTGGATTTCAGTGTAAACAGAAGTAAAGGGAAAATGTGAAAACAAGAAAGCTTTGCTAAAGAATCTAATTGCAAAGTTGCTTGTTTTCACTGTCCCCTTATTCTGAAGGCCATTTAATGAAATTCTACAACCCCTTTAATTAAAAATATATTGGGGAAAATTTTTTTTACTATCGCTTTGTGTTTTCAGTGTAGAGTATGTGTCTCCATGGCAACAGACCACAAATTAACAGTGTAATCTGATCCTGCAGTCATACTTCCTTCGATCTGTATTTATTTCCAACCTACAAAATGTCTGTCAGCACAAAGTAGAGGACAGATGAAAGGAAGTATGAGACTGCGATACTACAGGATTCCCCTCTGCACAATTTGTTTGCCGTCTGCTACCATGGAGACACTTAGTCTGCGAGGAGCTGTAGAAAGAAAATGGTAGTAAATTTTTAATTGCGACCTATTGCAAAGTTGCTTCATTTTAGATTTATTGGGACAATAAAAGAAAAAAATTGGTTGCTGAGGTGGACATAGGCTTTAATGAACGTTTATGACCGTGAAAATGTATTCCTTCTGCAAGTTCTACATCGTTGTTTGTTCATTTATGTTTTCTCTTTTTTTTTTTTCTTTCCATCTACCATCCCTAATCCTGCGTTGGCTTCTTTGTTGGTTTACAGTTTGGACGCGGTGTACATTCATATACTGACTAATTGTAGATCACTTTTTCTTTTCTGCTTTGTATAAAGAAAAATTGGATCATGAAACGACTTCATTTATTTTGGCTTTTGTTGATTGCTTTTACTGGAAGTCGATCTGTGCAAGTGGATGTGCTGCCAATTTTTACATGTTTTGTTTGTTATCAACAAGGCATAGGCCATGTTGATTGTACGAGTAGATAAATGCACTTTCCGTGACTTATCACAAATGGAGCTGTTTTGTCTGCTTGTTTACTGACGGGCAGTCCTGTCCAAATCTGATTTGTCATTTTGCTTATTTAGGAAGCAAATGAGACTTTGTCCTGTTAATAGCTTCACCCGAAAGCTGCACTTTCTAGGACTTGTTACTTAAAGGGGTTTTGTCACGATGTAATTTTGACGTGGGATCCTCCAACATGGGTATTTAATCACTTTTCTAAATATATGTGATTAAAAATATTGTAGCCTTGTTAATGCATCAAAAATCGGATGTTCTTTCACATCTTTCTTGTGCATTTGTTATTAGACGCAAAACTTTGATATCCTCAGTTAAATGTTATAACTTTCCACTATTGATGTAAAGTTTATGTAAAACATTTGGGTATCTAATGTTATAATGATCTCATATGCATAATTGTAATATTTGCATGGTTATTCTACTATGTTTTAATAAAAATACAGTTAAACAAAAAAAAATAAAAATGTTGCAGCCTGAGAGAGCTACAGGCTGCCTTACCTGCCCTTAGTTACTTAAAAGCTTCTATTAGGTACAACCTGACAAGAGCTGCTGGCCGGGCTTGCTTGCTCAGAGAACACTTCTTATCTGATGAGAGGGAGCTGAAGACACTTTCAAGGCACCGGGTAGAAATATGTTGTCTCTTGTATACAGAATCCACTAGTTGTAGTGTGATTATATGAGTAGTCCCCCTTTATCTATGCAGAGAACATGAAGAAGCTTTCAAGTGCTGTGGGGGAAAAGGTGTTGCTTTGTATACGAATCCACTATTGTAGTGTGATTACTGAGTAGTCCTGCTTTATCTGATGACAGAGAACATGAAGAAGCTTTCAAGCTGCTGTGGAGAAAAGGTGTTGTCTTTTGTATACAGAATACACTAGTTGTAGTGTGATTATTTGAGGGAACATTTCACACGATCCCTTATGCAGCTCTGTGCTCTGGCTGTGTGTCGCTCTCTCTTAGCTCAGTGAGGCTTGTTTACATTTGATTCTTAGCAGATAAGGCACGTCCTGGCAAAACCCCTTTAAAGGCTACTGCTATGAAACTGGGGTTAGGTGCAAAAAGTTTTTGGTCATGCGGTGTATACAGTACATAATATCTCTAAAAGAATAACACGAGAACCTACTGTCCCTGTTCACTAAAAATTTAAAGCTTTTCTGTTCCTTTCTGTGAAAAATTAATGCCTGGATCTGATAGGATAATATGGCGACTTCCCTTGCACATTTTATGTAAATCTCTATTTTATCCTTAAAATGTTTTCACCTTGTTCTCCTGGGATGCTTAGAGTACAGTAGTTTTTCTAAGAAGTGAACAACCCAACAGCCAACTCTTAAAGCCTCATTAAAATCAATAAAATAAAATATCTATACGTGCCTATTTCCAGCCCTCCGTTCCAGCGCTGCGTCTCTCCGGTCTTCCCAGCCTGGTGCAGGGCTACAATTTGGTTTCTGGTGTCCTTCCACAGCTCTTTGGTCTTCACCATAGTGGAGTTTGGAGTGTGACTGTTTGAGGTTGTGGACAGGTGTCTTTTACACTGATAACAAGTTCAAACAGGTGCCATTACTACAGGTAATGAGTGGAGGACAGAGGAGTCTCTTAAAGAAATTATTGGTCTGTGAGAGCCAGAAATCTTGCTTGTTTGTAGGTGACCAAATACTTATTTTCCACCATAATTTGCGAATAACTTTTCCAAATCAGACAATGTGATTTTCTGGATTTGTTTTCTCATTTTGTCTCATAGTTGAGGTCTACCTATGATGTCAATTACAGGCCTCTCTCATCTTTTTAAGTGGGAGAACTTGCACAATTGGTGGGTGACTAAATACTTTTTCCCCCCACTGTATGTGTGTGTATATATATATATATATATATATATATATATATATATATATATATGAAAAAGTTTGGGCACCCCTTTAATCTTAATCATTTTTAGTTCTAAATATTTGGGTTTTGCAACAGCCATTTCAATTTGATATATCTAATAATAAATGGACACAGTGATTTTTCCCGGGGTTGAAATGAGGTTTATTATACTAATAAAAATGTGCAATATTAGTTATTAGATATATCAAATTGAAATGGCTGTTGCAAATACCCAAATATTAGAAAAAAAAATTTGATTTAGATTAATAGGGGTGCCCAAACTTTTTCATATGACTGTATATATATACACATATAATGTGTGTGTGTACATATAACACTTTGTATCTGATGAGGCGCCGGTGTACGTCGAGAAACGCGTTATTTTAGTGGGTTTTTGTGGAAAAGATGTAAACGCTCTTTTCACAATCTTTTATTAGAATAAATACTTTATTTTAATATATCCTCGTTATCCGAGAGGTAGCATTTGTTCTAGAACAGGGCGCCGGATCGATATAGATGTACAGATAGATATATAGATAGAGGGGTAGAGAGGTGTATATATGTGTGTGTGTGTGTGTGTGTGTGTGTGTGTATGTATTTATTTTTTTTATAGGGCCCCAGAAGCTCTGTGTGCATTTTTTTGTTGTTGTTTTTCTGTCCCCCTTGGGAAGTGGACAGCCCCTTTAATGCCATAATCTTCTATAGTTTAATGATCTCTCTCTACTCTCTTTATTCCTATGACCTGATTATTTTGACTGTTTTTTACGGTTTTCATCACATTGTATGTAAGTCGATTATATGCCTTTTGCCAAGTTTTACTGTTGTAAATTGTACCATTTTAATTGTCTATTTTAGATCAGTTTATAACATCTTCATTGACCATAAAATTCACCAACTCTTGAAGCTTATTTCTTTTCCTTTTGTACTGCTAAGGACTATGGCACACCTACTATGGACGGCCTGGTAATTGCCAAAATATTCAGACTTCTCTTCCTGTCTGGATTCCTTACAATATAAAATTGAAATTGTTTTATTGGTTAGTGAATTATAAAACACACAAAAAGAATGGCTCTATGGCTATATTTTTATTAGCGTGAAGAGTTAATACCCTTAGATACTTTTATGTGTTTGATCTCATTTTGTTAAATTTTTCTCTTGTAGGCACTCAATGGATTTGTGCTGGTGGTTGCCTCTGATGGGCTTGTCTTTTTTGCTTCATCCACCATTCAAGATTATCTTGGGTTTCAGCAAGTATGTATTCCTTTGCTTTAAAATGATTATTTTTTCTAATTATTATTTTTGTAGACCCGAATGTGTATGTTTTTCTGCATTTGGATTAGCGTTTAGTAGTTGGCTTGCTAATAAAAGGTTAAATTGCTATGTAAGTAAACATGAACGTCACGAGTCAAGATGAGGAGCTCCTTAGAAGAAGCGCCTCACCTTGTGGTACACGTGGCTTGTGCATATTTTAAATTGTTGCTCATTTTTTTGGGGGGGGGCTGGCCAGCAAGTAAAATTATTTTGCAAATGTACGGCTCTAGCTCCCGAAGATTGTTGTCTTTGTCACAATTCACCCAAAAATTTTTTGGGTTTTCATAAGTGGGTACATTGTTTCGCCCCGTCAAATTTTTATTTTTTTCATTTTTTTTTTAATAGGTGAAGGGGTTTTTTTGTTTTGTTTTTGTTTTTTTTAATCTGAGTCAAGCCTTTTAATAGCATTCTTCCTTCCGTCAAACATCTGGTTTTCTAGACAACAGTGTTTGGTTTTGCACATCCCAAAAACTTTTTTGAAAACTGAGCATAGGTGCACACTGATGTGGCAGCAATATACATACACATTACAATATCAGCACACACACTAACTAAAAAAACTATCAAAAGGCACATAGAAAATTTTTTTTAAAAAGCATTCGCTCCTAGGGTACTAAACATTTTTAGGGTTTTTAGTTACAATTTTTTATCAAAAAGGTTAAGCCCCCCCAATCAGCAAGGGGACCCAAAAGCAGGTGAGAACCCACTCTATTTTAACCCCCCTTAGGGGCCCATTCAGACCTCCGTTTTTCGGGAGGGAAAGGGTCCCGCAAAAGGGACACGATTGATTTAAAACCTGTGAAGGTGGGGGGAGTGCAAAAAACCAACTGGTTTTGTCAGAGCACATTGTGCCATGCTAGATATTTGCCCTGTAATAAAATTGAATATAAGGGCGACTTGAGTTAGCCAATGTCTGCTTTGGTTCATAGACGGTGGTACCTGAACAGAGGACTCCCCCCATGAGATCCTTGTGCCCTAATAGGTGTCCAAGTATGAAGTGTTGTAGACTGTAAAAATGTAGCTTTGTAAAACATACAAAAAAAATTTGAGATTCTGGTCTGATTATTTAAATTTAGAATGTCCTCTGCTGCACTGGCAGATCTGTAAAGAGAGGGGTTAAAAATACTCTGTGCCCTGTTATTCTTCCGGCTTTAAGGTCCAAGCCCAAAAGTTGCGTGTCAAGTTCTAATGAAATACGATGACTTTGATTGCTTTGGTATTTCCTCCGTATCAGCTGGCACAGATGAAGCTTTCACAGGCCAAATAAAACAGATTATTTTTTTTTTGTTTCTATTATATTTAAACGGTGTCAGTAAAATGACGAGGATTGAAATGTTCGACTCTGTGCAGAGTACGGAGTCCATTGAAAGACCCCAGTACTGTGCACAACCTCAATTTTTAAAAAAAAACAAGCTAAGACGCTCTGTAAAATGTAAAGAAAACAAGAATGCAACGATTCGGAAATCTCTCTTAGACTTGGCCCGGTCCCAACCTTTAAGATGTTATTTCTGTCATTTCTAAATGAGTTACATTTTTTTTAAATGAATTGGGAAAATGTCTAACTTTTAACTGATCTGTGTTCTGTGAATAAAAGATGGCTGCATGAGATTTCTAAATCATTGAATTCTTGTTTTCTTTACGTTATCCAACTTTTTAGGAATTTTGCACTAAACTCTTAAAGGGAATGTGTCATCAAAAATGACTTATTGTTTAACTCACATTTTTATGTTCAACATATTTTTTAAAGAATTTTTGGTTATATTTTTTTCTTAATTTTCCATTTCACTTTCAATATTTTTTAATAATTCATGTCTTGCAATTTTCGCTTTGGCCACTGGACCTAATAATAGTCTGACATTTCCTGTTCTGTACAGAAAGATTCTCAGTTGTCTGCTCATTTTCAGCACAAAAAGGGTCAAACTGAAAGGAGACACTAGTGTGAATAGATAACACAGGATCCACCAGTCACAAGAGGAGATGGTCACAGTTCACCCTTTCACCTCCCTGCACAGTGATTTCTTCCCAGGTCACAGAGCATGACTAGAAAACTCTCCTGTAGAACTGAATGGGACTGAGTCAGTCTTAAGTCTCCTATGTGCATGGAGCTACTGTAAAGCATCTCTCTGACTGCTGTTAAAGCAGTGCAAACAAGGCCTAGTGGCCAAAGTGAAAACTGCAAAGACTTAAGCATTATTAAAAATATTGAAAGTGATATGAAAAATAAAAAAAAAAACAACCAAAGATTCCTAAAGAAAAGTGTTTAACACAAAAAAGGGACTTAAACAATGACTCATTTTTGATGACACATTCCCTTTAACCTCTTAACTCCCAAGCCTGAAAAGTAGTTAATGACCAGAACGTTTTTTTTGTTTTTGCCTCCTTGCGTTTCAGCAGTTGTAATTTTTTTTATTTTTTCAATGATGCAGTTGGATGAGGCCTCGTTTTTATTCGAAACAAGTTGTACTTTATGAGGGAGTAGTTTAAGTTCACTTATAAATAATTGCAGAATTTTATTTATTTTTTTTAAAAAAAAATTTTTTTTTTACACTGTTCACATTTCAGACTTAATAACTTGTTAATTTAATTCTACAGATTATTACGGTCGTGTGGATACCTAGAATGTGTAGGTTTTTTTGTGTGTGTAATTTATGCACAATTATTTTTTATTAAATATTTATTTCTATTTTATTTATTTTTTATTCTTTTTTTTACACTTTTAAAATCCCATGAAGGGAGAACTGTTTTACATTTTTTTTCAATTTTTTTTTTTTTACACTTAGTAATGTATTAGCATATTCATATATGCTAATACGTTATAATCTGTGTCAGTCTGACACAGGCAGTGATTAGGACAGCACACAGTCTGTCCTGGTCACTGGCTTCATACACAGACAGCTCTGGGGCCACTCTATGTCCCCAGAGCTGACTGTGCAGCCATTCCCCAGGCTCAGTCAGGTCACCGGGCGTTCCGATCACCCGACAGAGTAGGGAAACCCTTTGATTGCGCTGCGGTAACGCGCCGCCGCAATCAAAGGGTTAAAGCACCGGTTGCGAGGTTTCCTCCGCCCCCCGGTGCTCACCCGGACATGCTGTGGGATCGGGGCTGTGTAATACAGCCCCGATCCCGGCGCCGCAGACCCCGAAGTCTACAGCGACGCCGAAACACGTCGCTGTAGACGAACGACCCGCACCAGCCGACTTCAAAAGTCGTTGGGCGGTGGTTAAGGGGTTAAAGCTGCAATAGTAATGTATTGGAATTAGGGGGAAAAAATTCATGATTTCTAACGTTTTATGATCTACAAGGATGTCAGTAACCGAAAGTGACCTTTCACTTTGAATGGAATCTGTCATGAGGTTTATGTTGCCCTATTTCAAGACTGCATAAACTAGTGACTAGAGACCCGATTCAATCAATGTTACTACTTTCTATGTAGTTTTCATAAAATCTGTGAGCCTCATGTATGAAGACTGTCTGGCTCTTTCATGCATTAGGCTCGTTTTTTCTCTCTTGCACAACGAGCCTAGAGCACTGTGCTCTCTGTGCATTGAGTATAGCCGGAAACTGCCAATCGCCAGTGGATGGACAGGGAAGAGCTGAATATCGCAGCACGTGCAGATGGCGAGGAGGACTTGTGCGCTTGATTTGGCGTGCAGAAGATTAAAATAAAAAACTGCATAAAAAGGTGTCAAGAATATTTGGAATCCCACTCTCATTAGTTTGTGCTTTTCTCAGTGAGCAACACAATCTAGAGGCAGCTTGTCTTAAAATTTGCAAAATGTTGGCTGTGAGATTTGAGATTTTGTTTTTTTGCGGAAGCGTTTTTGCTTATTTAAAGGGAATCCGTCACATCAAAAATGATCAGTGATTGACAGCCATCTCTGTATGCACACCTATTCAAGAAAGGCTGTCCGTCCCTGATGACACCGCCTACAGGACGCCATAATGTAGAATAAGTAGGCATTTAAATCACGACCCTGATCCGTGTTCTTTCCTTCTTAGATGTTTTTATTTTCTGATTGTAGATTTCTCAATTCAGTCAGATATATATGATTGTGGGGAAGAAATTCTTGCCTGCACTGCTTTGACAGCAATCAGAGAGATACTTTAAAGCAGCTTCATGAACATAGGAGCCTTAAAGGGGTTGTCTCACTACGAAGATTTTAGTTGAAAATGTGGGGACCAAAAATCTAAGGATGTACGTCCTTGGTTACTATTGGTAAAGTGCTACGGTTTTAGAGAGCGGGCTGGTTTACATGTGCTTAGCAACGGTGTTTGTTTACTGGTCAGGGAAGCATTCTGTCCTGCCCAGGTCGTGCACATGCAAAGGAAAGGCAGTTAAGAGGACTGGCAGGGATGTGTGTATTGGCAGGCAAGGAGGAGAAGCAGTGAGAGGACATGAAGGGGGGTTGTGTGTATTGTATCCTCTTCACTGCTTCTCCTCCTTGCCTGCCAATACACACATCCCTGCCCCTCCTCTTAACTGCCTTTACTTTGCATGTGCACGACCTGGGCAGGACAGAATGCTTCCCTGACCAGTAAACAAACACCGTTGCTAAGCACATGTAAACCAGCCCGTTCTCTAAAACTGTAGCACTTTGCCAATAGTAACCAAGGACGTACATCCTTAGATTTTTGGTCCCCACATTTTCAACTATGATCTTCATAGTGAGACAACCCCGTCCCATTGACTTCTATAGGAGAGTTTTTCTTGGCATGCTCTGTGACCTGGGAAGAAGTCAGTGTGCAGGGAGGAGAGAGGGAGAGCTGTGACTATCTCCTATTGTGACTGATGGATCCTGTGTTATCTATACACTTTGGTGTCACCTTTCAGTGTAATCCTGCTTGTGCTGATAATGAACAGACTGCTGAAAATCTCTCTACAGAACAAGAAGTGTCAGGCTATAAGGCCTAGTGGCCAAAGTGAAAACTGCAGGACTTAAGAATTATTAAAAAATATTGAAAGTGATATGGAAAATTAAAAAAAAAAAAACCTTAAAAAGTGTTTAACCTAAAAACATGAGTTAAGCAAGGTAATTTTTTGATGACACTTTCGATTTAAATACACGTTCTACTGAATATTTTCCCACAGAATATATCATTCTGCGAAGCTCTTTCTGCTCTATATCATGCTGCCAGCAGATCTAATAGCATTTTCAATGCTACAGCTGCTCTTTAACAAAAAAGTACAGAGGTATTGGTTTTTACTTCTGAATGGACACTCTCAAAAATGTTATTTTGAGTCTTATTGATAGACACCCACAAAACAAATAATGATATGCTAACATATTAAAAATGTCTTTACTTTGTTAAGGGTACCGAGCAGAAAATATATCACCAATAATAATAAAATATGATATCAAGAAAAAAAATTCCAATAAGATTTGCCAAAACAACTTACTGATAGAACTTTCTGACAGTGGTCTGATCATTTCATAAGAAGTTATCTATCTTTTGAACTTCACTTTTGGAAACTGCTGCATCTTTATTTCATCCTAAGGGTTCACACAGTGTTTTTGGATCCGAAAATCGCATCCAAAAATGCAGCGTCAATTGGATCCAAAACTCATCCACCACACGGGTGTGGGTTTGGATGAGTTTTTGGCTGCAGCAGGATCGCACCCTATAGCTTTAAATAGGGCGCCTGCTAAGTCTTTCGGCTCAAGAATTGACATTATATTCTATGAAATTCTATAAGAATTCTTAGGTGGATCCGAAAGATGCAAGTAAACATTCATCGGTGATCACTCTTCTGAATGCTGATGCGTGTTTTAGGCTATGTTCACACGGCTTATTTTGGGACGTATTTTGGGGCGTACTGCGCTCTAATACAAGCTAAATGCGCCCCCATCATTACGGTAATCCATAGTTCTCTTAGAGTACTATGGATTACGCCTCCTCTCCCCACGTATACAGTACAATCGTATTGTAGGCGCGGAGAGATAATTGACATGTCATTTATTCACGGCACTTACGCGCCGCGAGTAATGACAGTCAATGGGGCCTCCCCGCACAAGCTCCCGAAAACCTGCGTAATTGCGGGCGTACTGTACGCCCTGCAATTAGCCGTGTGGACGTAGCCTTACATTGCAAGCAATGTAAAATCACGCTGCTCGTTCTTAGATGTGTTTGGGTCCGTTTAGGGTCAGATAGACAGATCCAAACACGCATTTAATAATGTATGTTCACACGGACAGAACACGCCGTGTGAACATAGCCTAAGACTCTTATAAAAAGGTGTTTGAACAAATTGGGATTTGCCCCATCTGAATCTAATATTGTATTTGGGTCCATCAGGGTTCCAGTATTTTTGATCTCTAAAATACTTAAATCACTAACAAAAAATTGAGGAAGTAAATGTCTACATTGCCCAATGTAAGTGGATTTTCTCATGTCGAATTACTTCAAAAACATTGAATACTGACACACAGCCAATTTGGAACAGATGAGATTTATTTTACATGTCCTAAATGCAGCTGCTCCCAGCCCTGTGGAACTTCTTTTGTCCTGGAGTTGGATGACCCTAAGATTTTTTTCATTTGTAAAATTAAAAAAATGGCAGTGAAATATATTCTCTTTTAACTTTTATATCTTTTGTTGGTTGCCTTTTACTTCAAGTATTCATCCAATTGGAATCAAAAAACTTTCTTCATCTAGTGTTTGAGCAGGATCGTCCTAATTGTTGCCGTAAAATACTTTTTTTATTTTTACTTTGCCTTTTTTTTTCTTTTATGTTAAACCAAGACCTGACTGCATCCAATAAAATTTTATATCCAAATATTAGCTCACGCTAAATAAACCACCAAATATAGCTTTAAATAGGGCGCCTGCTAAGTCTTTCGGGTCAAGAATTGACATTGTATTCTATGAAATTCTATAAGAATTCTTAGAATGGATCCGAAAGATGCAAGTAAACATTCATCAGTGATCACTCTTCTGAATGCTATGCGTGTTTTAGGCTATGTTCACAACGGCTTATTTTGGGACGTTTTTTTGGGGCGTACTGCGCTCTAATACAAGCTAATCGCCCCCATCATTACGGTAAATCCCATAGTTCTCTTAGAAAAACTATGGATTACGCCTCCTCTCCCCCCCGTATACATACGATCGTATGTAGCCGGAGAGATAATTGACATGTCATTTATTCAGGCACTTGCGCGTCGCGAGAAATGACAGTCAATTTCCTCCCCGCACAAGCCCCAAAACCTGCGTAATTGCGGCGTACTGTCGCCCTGCAATTAGCCTGTGACGTAGCCTTACATTGCAAGCCATGTAAAATCACGCTGCTCGTTCTTTAGATGTGTTTGGGTCCGTTTAGGGTCAAAATAGACAGACCCCAAACACGCATTTAATATGTATGTTCACACGGACAGAACACGCCGTGTGAACTTAGCCTAAGACTCTTATAAAAAGGTGTTTTAACAAATTGGGATTTGCCCCATCTGAATCTAATATTGTATTTGGTCCATCAGTTTCCAGTATTTTTGATCTCTAAAATACTTAAATCACTAACAAAAAAATTGGGAAGTAAATGTCTAACATGCCCAATGTAAGGATTTTCTCATTCGAATTACTTCAAAAACATTGAATACTGACACACAGCCAATTTGGAACAGATGAGATTTATTTTTACATGTCCTAAAAGCAGCGCTCCCAGCCCTGTGGAACTTCTTTCGTCCTGGGGTTGGATGACCCTAAGATTTTTTTCATTTGTAAAAAATTAAAAAAAATGGCAGTGAAATATATTCTCTTTTAACTTTTATATCTTTTTGGTTGCCTTTACTTCAAGTATTCATCCAATGGAATCAAAAAACTTTCTTCATCTAGTGTTTGAGCAGGATCGTCCTAATTGTTGCCGTAAAATACTTTTTTTATTTTTACTTTGCCTTTTTTTTTCTTTTATGTTAAACCAAGACCTGACTGCATCCAATAAAATTTTATATCCAAATATTAGCTCACGCTAAATAAACCACCAAATAAAAAGTTCACTGGCAGCTCTTACTTATTTCCATATGGCTGTTTCGTGTCCTCGAGCTACAGGTTCCATTATTAATAATCTGTTGTGTCTATATTGAACATCCCCAAACATGCAGCAATATTTGCATCTCTTTTTTCGGAGACACTTTTGTGGGGCTTTATGTGATTGTTATGAGCTATTTACATCCTTACTGGCACTGAGCACTTTAGGCTGGGTTCACACGGCGTAATTGCGGGACGTAATTACGGCCCGCAATTACGCCGTGTGGCGCGGGGAGGTAGCGGGGGGCCGGCACCTCGCCGGCCCATAGACTTGCGTATACGCCGCTGGTAATTCACATGTCACTTATCTCCCCGCCCGGCGTATTCGCCGAGCAGGGAGAGGAGGCGTAAACCATAGTTCTTTATGAGAACTGTGGATTACCGTAATGAATGGGCCGTTTTCAGCCCGTAATTTGCGCACTCCGGCGCGCAATTACGGACTGAAATACGTCCAGTTTTAAGCCGTGTGAACATGGCCTTATAATGTTTGCCAGTAAACTAACCACCTAGTCGTCTCTCTGCGAATTCTGTTAATCTGTTACTGATCACAATGCCCAATAATTAGCAGAGTCCAATGCCGTTTTTAGAATACATGCATGTTTGTGCATTTCTGCAGCTTTACTTTAAAGGGGTTGTCTCATCTCGCTGTTTTAGAACCATAAGTAGATTCAGATTCATGCATACTCGCTCCTGGTCAGGCTGTGGCTGCTTCTATGGCAGTGATTAGTATTCATAGCTCTTCTGAAAACACTGACATGAGAGCAAGAGATGTTATCTATAAGTGCAGAGAGCTACAGAGCTCATAGTAAACAAATGAGATTACTTGTTTGAGATAACACTATTCTCAAGCTGCAGCTTGACCTGTCCTCATATACCTACATGTTTAACTCCGAAAGCATAATGTTGGGGTCATTTTGAACTTTTTTTTTATATTTTTTTTTATCTTTTATTGAAATTTTACTTCTTTCACTGCAAGGCTCCTATTCAGAATAAGAATTTTCGTTCCTCAAAGAAAAAAACTTGTCTACAACTCATGTTGATTGGCTAAATCTGGTATGGGGCCCAACTGCATTATTAGACTCGGCACATAGACAAGAGATTGCTTTTTTCACCCCTCTTATTATTGTACAACTTTTTTATGTTGTCATCTATTTCCGTATCTATATCCACATGATATAGTATTTTTTTTTTTTACTTTATTCATTTATGTAGCACTATTAGGCCATGTCCCCACAGCACGGATTTTCGGACGGTTTGCGGTTTTTCAGACCGCCTGAAAAACCGGCCGAAAATGAGCACAATTGTGCTCTATGGAAAACCCGTGCAGCAGTCCCCACTGCACGGGCTTTCCGACCGACGGTTTTGCCGGCGGCGGTCTGCCGGCAAAACATTGAACATGTTAATTCTTCCGTCCGGTTTCCGGACGGAATATGAACAACTCAATGGGAGGGGGGCGGGCTCTTCTCCGCTCATCGCGGAGAAAAGCCCTCCCCCCCCCCCCGCACGGCGTGGGGAGGTGTGGGGACGGCTGCAAAACCGGACAAATACCTATTTGTCCACTGCCGTGGGGATGCGCCCTTATATTCCTCAGTGCTATCTATATAACGGCTGTTATCATTCATATTCACAGATTAACCCCTCAGTATGATTTTGGAGTGCAAGGGAACCAGAGTTACTTGCACAAACAAGGGGGGAACATAAAAAATTCTTGCAGTTGTTGCCTGTGATGGAATTTCTAACCTAGGACCCCAGCAGTACAAGGCATTGAACACTAAGCCAATGTGCTGTCTGACCTTTTTATAAAGAAAAGGCTATGTAATGTATAGTGGTATAGTGTATTTTGATCTGTCAATTTACAGTCTTGCCATCCAGCAAGAAGCATTGTCGTGTCTTGCAGAAGCATTGTTGTGTCTTAGCATCATATGACTGCTGCAGCCTATTACTGGCTGCAGTGGGGATGCCAGTATGTAGGACATAGAATCAATGCACTAACTTACTGACTGTTCTAGTTTCCGATCATAGCACTGCACTGCTGTTACTTAATGTCCCTTTTCTGATTTTTTTCACCAGTCTGATGTCATTCACCAAAGTGTTTTTGAGCTCATTCATACAGAAGATCGGCCTGAATTTCAACGTCAGCTGCACTGGGCTTTAGACCCTGCTCAACCTTCAGACGCACAGAGGTCACCAGGTAGAGTATTCACCCATATTTTATAATGGTTACTAGTATTGTTCTCCTTAAGAAGCAGATTTGGAGGAAATAATCTTAAGGCTCGTTATGAATATGCACTTAACCTCTGAATGCTGATTACACCTGAAAAATATTTCTCAAATTCACTCAATCCTTAACATCAATGCTGCTAAAATGCTGGTCCATAACCTTGTCATCTCACGTCTAGACTACTGCAACATCCTTCTCTGCGGCCTTCCCCTCAGGGGCGTAGCTATTGGGGGTGCAGCGGTAGCAGTCGCTACTGGCCCTGCAGCCTATAGGGGCCCAAAATCTCTCCTGCCACATAAGAAGGCACTAATATTGTAAATGGCACATGGTAACTGGGGGGCCCCATTTCACTTTTTGCATTAGGGCCCAAGAGCTTGAAGTTACGCCTCTGCTTCCCCTTCGAACCATCCCCAGCTCTCCTGCCCGTCTTATCCAGCTGTCTCCTTACTACTCCTCTGCCAATCCTTTCTCTGGTTGCCCATCAAATTCAGTTCAAGTTACTAACCATGACCTACAAGACTCTCTAAAACCTCTTCCCTTCATACCTCTGCCTTAATCTCCAGATACCTCCCCTCAGGCAACCTCCGCTCCTCACAGGAAATTCTTCTCTGCTCTCCTCTTATCAGCTCCTCACACAACGGCCTCCGAGACTTCTCTCGTGCTTCCCCCACACTCTGGAACTCACTGCCCCAACACATCAGACTCTCCCCCACCTTCCCCATGTTCAAAAGAAACCTGGAAACCAATATATTCAAGATAGTCTCCATGTCTTCCAATCACCTAATGTCCCTTTACTTCTCCATTGTATATTATAAAACCTTGCGGGCAGGGTCCTCTCTCCCTCTGTACCAGTTGTTAGTCATTTATTGTTGCCATTATGCTTTATCTGAACTTATGTTGTGTGTATCCCCCTTCAATGTACAGCGCCCTGGAATTAATGGTGCTTTAAAAAAATAGTATACAATAAAAAACCGTTTAAATGCAGAAAGCTGTGCGTTTTCAGAGTAATTGTGTGTTTGCTAGTGTTATGACAGCCGCAGAAAGTCTGCATGCTAATTACAGGTAATTACATTTAGCAATCCCCTCCCTGTGTTTAATCTCTTAATTATTTAATTAGAAGCTTGCATAGAATGACCTCATATGGGCAGTTTATGGATAGTTGTTTGCCGTCTACGTCTCCTATGGGTTTCGTGTTTCTTCCATTGTGTAAGAACGTGAAGAGAGACTTTTCTTTGTCTGTAGTATAAGCAGAGTCTCGGAGAATTGGTATAGCAGGAGATGGACTTGCCTGCAGTGTTTGGGGTGCTGCATGATTCTCTGCTTGTTCCCGCATCAGCCTTTCAGAAATCTTGAAAGAAAACACAATGATATTTTTCCTTTTGATCTCTTTCATCTTTGTCTGGCAGAGATTTCGGGGGTGGGACTTTGGTATGGAGGCGGAGCTTAAAACATTTCTCCTCTTGAAGAAATGACTTGAGGGATACAGGATTGTAAACAATAGAAAAGTGCACATGACTGATATTCTGGGGCACAGAAGAATTCTTTCTAATGTCCCAGTTTTATTCTATTACTTTTTTCAGTTTTTTTTTTTAAAGAAATTAAAGGGGTTGTCTCACTGCAATGATTGGTTTTTGTGTTAAAAATCTTGCAAAAACAAGTCACTCTGCAATATATGTCCATTAACAGTGTCCTGTTCCTAGATATCCCCTCTTGTATTGGCTGCATCAGCTCCTCAGCTTACTATAGCTACAGACCTTTTCGATCTCTCATGATAGGCTGCCAGCACTGGTTGCTATAGCTACAGACCTGTCCTTTCTCTCATGATAGGCTGCCAGCATTGGTTGCTATAGCTAAAGGCCTGTTCGATCTCTCATGATAGGCTGCCAGCACTGGTTGCTATAGCTACAGAACTGTTTGATCTCTCCTGACAGGCTGCCAGCACTGGTTGCTATAGTTACAGACCTGGCTTCTACTGCAGCCTAGTAGAAGCCAGTAAACACACCCTTGAATTCAAAATGAAACCAAGCACACAGGACTGGGGAAAAATGAATCAATATTGTGAGACAACCCCTTTAAGTTGTCAACATTTTCCATGAGGGGACGCATCAGCGAAACTCTTTTCCCATCCAATGCTCAAGAAGCATTGGTTACAATGTAAGGGTATATATTTTCTAGCATATTTGCGCGCGCATTTCGCTGCATATTGCGCTTTATACGCGGCAAAACGCTTGCCGCAATTACGTTAATTCATAGCTCTCAGAGAGAGCGATGAATTGTGCCTAGTCTCCCTGGGCGTACAGTACGATCATATTGTATGCTCGGGGAGAAAAGTGACTTGTCAGTTGTTAGCGGCGCTTACGCAATGCTGACAATGCATGTCTATGGGGCCGGCCGGGTGCTTTGGAACGCGTACCTCCAAAACACCCAGTGTATTGCGGGGCGTACCATACGCTTAGATACCCTAAAAGGTGTATTCCTTAGTCGTCATAGATTTCTATAGATTTCTCCTCTGGCCTTCACACTACAGGTTGGGTGTGTGCTCATACTGATGGTCCATTTGTTTAGTCTGCGTGTGTTTCCGTATACAGTGACAGATTCGCTTCACCTGTCACACCTGCTGTGCTTAATGCTCCACTCCTTTTCTCATGCTCATGTTACACCAAGAAATCACAAAATTGGTCAAAATGTTTGGAAACCTGTATATTTATATGAACGCAAGCTTCATGCTTCACCTAAAGTAATCCAGGACTGCGGTATTTAATGCCTTTGGCGTGTGTGGTCAATTAATAGCAACCAGGATTGCCTCATAAACCAGTTCTTGACCAATCTGCTTAGGGCCCGTCCCCACAGCATAGAGCAAATACCGGTCGGAAAACCCGACTGGTATTTGCTCTGTTTTCGCGGCCGTGCACACAGCCGCAGGACGACAGCTTTCATCCGAGGTTTGCAGCAAAAAGCCCTCCGCCTTCGCATGGTCATGTTCATATTCCTCCCGAAAACCGGACGGAAGAATGAACATATTCAATGTTTTTCGGACCGCCGGCGGTCAACCCGTGCAGTGGGGACCGCTGCATGGATTTTCCATTAAGGTCCGTTCTAAAGTTTGACAGCCGATTTACAGACTGCTTTCAAAACCGAAAACAGTCTGTAAAACCGGTGGTGGGGACAGGACCTCACTCCCCTTCCTGACCAGGCATATATTTTTTTTCTTTTCCATAATTCAAGTTTAAACAGTAAAACGCTTTCTTGGTTTTTCTACTAGTATTTGCACCTTTTTTTCTGTGATGTTAGGCTTTATTTTTGTGTGATTTTTACTTTTTTTTTCCCTTTTATTTATTTTTTCTGTAACTGGGGCTGATAAATTTGCCCCAGTTAGGGCATGTTCCCACTGCACGGGTTTTCGGCCAGTTTTTCAGCCATTTTGCAGACCGCCTGAAAAACCGGCCGAAAATGAGCACAATGGTGCTCTATGGAAAACCCGTGCAGCAGTCCCCACTGCACTGGTTTTCCGCCCGCTACACATTCAACAAGCACAATCTTCCGTCCGGTTTTCGGACGGAACCTGTGCTTGTGAATGTGAAGGGGCAGGGCTTTTCTCCGCTCATCACGGACAAAAGCCGCCCCCCCCCCCCCCCCCCCTCGCGGCCGTGGGGACGGGCGCAAAACAGGACAAATAACGGCCGGGTAAACCGACCGGTATTTGTCCTCTGCTGTGGGGACGCAGCCTTATAGGGGAAATCTAGGGGAAGCCCCAGTACTGCCTAGAAGCCAGCAGCTTTTGCAGTTCCTGAGCCCCAGCAGTCAAGAAGCTGATAGACTTCCTGTTTGTCTGTGTATCTAGACATACAAAAAAGTTCAGCTTTTGGGGTGTTATTTTCCTTTTCTTTTTTTCCCCAATGATACTAAAGTTTTATTCTTTGCTTGATCTGAAAAAACATATGCCATTAATAAAGTAATTTATAAGTGGCTATACGCTTACAAACGCATAATTTCCGACGAGGAAACTGTGCGAAAAATTGGCCGTGTGAACTGTTTTCTTGGTTTGTATTGTGGCTTTTCTGTATACTGGTGTGAACTGGTACTTATTCGATGTGCAGTTTTTTTTTTTTTACTAGGCAGTTGTTCCTTAGTGGATTGGTGTGTGAGCAACTGCTCATCGGTGATCTGCACCTGTAACATTTCTCTCATGTAGCACTGGGACTTGTGTTCCCTCCTACTGGGAATAGTTTATTTTCCAGCCATTGAGCTGTAGGTATGGCCTTGGTCCCTGTTTTTAAAGGGGTTGTCTCGCTACAAGGATTTCTTTTTATGTTAGAGATCTTGCAAAAACAAGTCACTTTGCAATGTGTGTCCATTAACAGTGTCCTACCTATTCTGAGATATCCCCTCTTGTATGGGCTGCATCAACTCCTCAGGTCGCTATAGCTACAGACCTGTTTGATCTCTCCTGATAGCCTGCCAGCACTGGTTGCTATAGCTACAGACCTGGCTTCTACTGCAGCCTAGTGGAAGCCAGTAAACACGCCCCTGAATTCAAAACGAAACCAAGAAAGCAGGACGAATCAATATAATGAGACAACCCCTTTAAGTAAATAATGCCTTTTCTTTCTTTCTTTTTTAAATTGCTAGTAAGGTCATGTGAACGTACCCCAACTGTGAATGCTTTGGCTCCATGCTCACAATCATATTATGACCTTGTGCAAACGTATTTTCGGAGCCAATGACTGGATTCTTCTCTCTGGCCTATGTGTATGTCCTTGGCCTTGCACTGATTAGTGTGGGTGAAGGAAAAGAGCTACTGTCAAATGACTGCACTTTGTAGTTGGTATCAGAAAGATGCACCTGTTTTTTGACCAATGTGGCTGTGTCCTGGCACTCATCGGTTGTTCCAGATGTGCCATAGGTTGTCCATCCCACACGTGACATGTAGCTTCTGCTACATTGTAATATGGGCTCGTACATGAGCCCTTAAAGGGGTTGTCTCACTACATTGATTCATCTTACCTCAGTCCTGTTTTCTTGGTTTCACTTTGAATTCAGGGGCGTGTTTACTGGCTTCTACTACCCTGCAACAGAAGCCAGGTCTGTAGCTATAGCAACCAGTGCGGGCAGCCTATCAGGAGAGATCAAACAGGTCTGTAGCTATAGCGACCTGAGGAGCTGATGCAGCCCATACAAGAGGGGATATCTAGGAGTAGGTAGGACACGGTTAATGGACATATATTGCAAAGTGACTTGTTTTTGCAAGATCTTTAACATAAAAAGCAATCCTTGTAGTGAGACAACCCCTTTAAGTTTGGTCATATTGGCAGAACTTTCGGTCTACACACAGTATAAGAGTCTTGGGTACTTTCTGTGTGCAGGCTGTTATCAGTTTGACTGTGGAAAGTATGAGCATAGTCTTTTTGTTTTTCATTGATTGATAAAGCTTGCAGACAGTGCTGTTAGTATATTAGTCTGGAATTTAGTATGCATTAAAAGGAATAAATATTTTTACTGGGTGGTGGTTGTTTATAGTCACTAAATGCCTGTTAATTATGTGGTGAGCCAGTGTAGGCGTCTTCTGATCTTGGAAAAATATATAAATTGCAAAGCGAATTTTACTGAACTTTAGAAATTGTAAATATTTATTAAAAGAGAATCTTTTCCAGCAAAATCCTAATGCTACTTTTAAAAAAATATATATTTTTTGATGCCAATTGGTTTATTCTTTTTTCTAAAGCTTTTTTACGAGGTACTCGGTTTCTCTAAAAATAAGACAGGTCTTCTATTATTTTCTCCCCAAAGCAGCTAGGGTTTATTATCGGGGTTTTTTGACCTTATCTTTTTGAACTCACCAGCCCAAAAGCACAAGGAAGCCCCTTTGGGCAACTCTGTCATGAGAGGCCAAAAAAGAGCCACCAGCCCAGGAGTACAGGGAAGCCCACCAAGATACAGTAACGGGGGAGATGAGTCAAAAAAGTCCCACAGAGCACACTTGAGGCATCTGAGCAGTTCCACAGGTGATACGGCAAGGAAGGAGCGGCCACCGCAGTACTTCAGGCTTCCTGTCGCAGTTTATTTCCCTGGTAGTGTTGGGCGGCATCCCGTGCATGTTGTGTGTTCTGCTGGAGGACATCCCTGGACTGTCTGCGTCCTGGAATGTGGTGGCCGGTGATCAGCGGCCATGTGATCAAGATGGTGGATCCCCCTCCGTTATGCAGAGGATACCTACGCTGACGTGGTAAGCCCTGATCAGCGCTCTGGGATGTAACTAGGGCTTATTGTTTGTAACTAGGGCTTATATTTCAAGCCTATTTCGAAAACCCTGAAATATCAAGCTTATTTTTTGAGAAACTGTTGCTATTTTTCCTCATGTTCACTGACTACACAATAACACAGTAGATAAGGTTGGAAAAAGACCTAAGTTTGAGTTCAACCTATTACCCTGCTTTGTTGATCCAGAGGAAGGCAAAAACCCCAAAGTGGCAGATGCCAAATGCCCCATACGAGAGGAAAAAAAAATTCTTCTCAACTTCAAATATGGCACTCTGAATAAGTCCCTGGATTGATTTGGGGATAGACCCACAGTCCTCCAAAACGGAGATCACCTCTTGACATGGCAAATGGTCCTTGATCAGACAGCTTCCATTATTTGCCTCCACATAGCTTAATGGGACCTGCTGTAAGGGGCATCACATCCAGAATGTCGTGACACCTAGGCTTCATTAGTGGTTGGATGAAAATGTGCATCACCTTGGAGATTACCCAGCTACTGGTACGACACCCAAGACGTCAGCAGTATGAGCCGCACTGCATGACAAGCTCCTGCAACTACAGTAACAGGATCAGAGATGACACCGATCTTGGCGTTTGAACCCCTTAGATGCTGTGGTCACTACACCGTGGCATCTAAGGCGTTTGAAGGAAGGAAGAGGCTCTCTATCATGATGCTCACAGCATAGGTCGCTAGAACAAGGTCCCTGACTTCCAGTCCATCCTTGCCACTCTTGTGCAATGAGGAAAGCTTTAAATGGAACAGCGGTTGAATGTGCTCTTCTCCATTCAAAGTCTATGGGAGCGATGGGAAAAGCCAAGCGCTATATTCGGGTATCGCCATTACTCCCATAGACTTTGAATGCAGTAGCAGTGCACTTGTTTGGCCACTGCTCCATTCAAAGACTGCCTCGCTGCGGGAGTACAGTGAAGTAGGACGGGGAGTTGGGGACCCAATTTCAGAGATTGTGGGGGTCACAGCAGGGGGACCCCCAGGGAACATTTACTACCTATCCCCTGGAAAGTGATAAATGTCATTCATGGCACAAGCCCTATAATGCACTGAAAGCTCATAACATGCCTGTATTGTGTCTGGTAGACACCCACCTCGTACATACTATTAGCTATATAATGCTTGGAGATAGTTCTCGCTTTGTATACATATCCTGTCACAGGATGTCAGTATATTAATAGACTAAAGGTTAAGATACAAGGTTGATAAAGTGAAAATAGATGTAATGGACAACTTGTATTTTTTACAGTATGTGTAACAGAGGGAATCATGTGGGTTTTCTTTTTTATTGGATTAGCCAGATGTTCCTGTGCTTTTACTGGAGGACATTAACAATGTGTAAGATAACGGTCTGGACAAATGTGAATAAGGCTTTGTATACGTTCATCGGGAACCAGCCTAATTTGCTAGGTTAATGGGTGGATGTTCATTTTGATGATATTTGAACATTTTTTTTTTTGCTAATGAATTTAATGGTTCATAACGTTAAACAGGTCACATAATGGATACTGAGCTGTCTTGCTCTTAGACTGCGAAGACCATTGAGGGAAATCAAAATAAATCCATATTGACTGTCTTTAATTAAAAATAATTTCTTTAGGAATTGAATTGTTATTTGTATGAAAGTAGGCTTGGCATCTACAATTTGGGAGTGGGAAGTCTTTGAGGCCTTCATTAAAGGAGTTTTCTCACGATGAAGATTAGGTTTAAACATAAAGGGACAGTAAAATGAAGACCTTTTCTATGTACATAGGTCAATAGATTTTACGTTAGTCATAAGAGACATTTTAGCAGCTCTCTGTGCACACAGGTTTCTTTAGTAACCTGCATAACAGACAGACGTTTGTTATCTGATTAGCTGAGAGCAGGGAGTGACATCAGTCCAGGGACAGACTGACAGGACTGAGCTCTGAGCGAACTAATTACATTTAACAAGATTAGCTGCAGTAAACAATAGGTACAAGTGCTGTTAGGACTGAAAAGCATGGCTGTAATCTTGTTAGTTATAACAATCTTTTGGTCTGTCAGAGCAATGGCTTGAAGTTGAATATGCTAATAACGGCTATAGAACCACATACAGCCTAAGGAGACAGAGTGACTACAAAACTGCCTGTGAGCTAGTGAATCAGCGTGCTGAGAAAACCCCTTCAAGTTGCTTTGTAGGTTGAAGCGAAGTGGGGATTTAAAGGGGATGTCTCATCTCACTGTTTCATAGATCAAAGCCACATTATTTCATTCATGCATCCTGTCACTTCCTGGTCAAGCTGTCTGTAATTAGCATATGAGCTTAGTGTATTCAGACTTCTACTAATTATATAAACAGTCTCCTATGAGGTCCAAAGAATCTTGAGAGCTAAAGTAAACACTAGTAATTAGTGTCTTTTGTCTGAAAGATCAGATAACACACAAGCTCTCAGGCTGCAAGCAGTTCTGTGCTGCTACCTGTTTGATGACCTCACTCCCTGCTATCAGATAAGACAAACAGCAGGGGAGAACAAACAAACAGATGTGTCACTAGAGAAACAGGAAAGCCCTCAGGAGGTGATAAAATCATTTGTAGCTCCTCAACAAAACAAAAAAATGAACAAAGCAATATATTTGGAAAGTGTCTTCATTTAGTGTTGCCTACATGTTAAAAGCTAATCTTTGTAGTAAGACAACCCCTTTAAAGCTAAAGTAGAGGTGTAAAGATGAGAGCATACAAATGATCTCATAGCAACAAAAAGCACAAGAAATTTATAATAATATGTAATACTGCAGTGTTCTCTAGACATGAATACAGGTTTTGGGTTGGTACCCAGCTGTCGTATATTTTTAAGGTCCAGATTGATTCTAGGTACAGGTGTTTTCAGAGTTGGGATGGCCCAATGTTGAGTAAATCAGAAAGGATTCTGCAGACATTAATAAAATATTCTTAAAAGAGTAATGCAACAAAGCTGAAGGATGCCTCAAACAAAGTCTAGATTTATTTTGAGGATCACATTGTCCTTGCTGTAGGAACAGAATTGAGAAATATTGGTGAGTATAGGAATTTCTGAACTCAAAAGCGATGGATAAAACATCAGGCACCGTTATGGGAGGGGAGTGTGGAATATTGCCTTTCTGGTCTCAATTCAGCTTTTTTGGAAGGGAGCCTACCTCACTCTGTGCAAGGAGCTTATATTGTTTTGATCTGAAAACGGACTAAAGCAGAGGAGAGTTGAGTGCCTGCAGAACGGCAGAGAGGGAAACACAGCTCTGGTAAGTGTTGAGTATTACCCCAATGCTTACAACTAACACTGCTCTGTACTGGTCTTTAAAGTCCTCCATGCTGCTGTTGCTTTTGAAGATGGGCTGTAAACACATAGGGGAGCAGGATCTCCTCCTCTGTGTATGTGCAATCGATAGGAGACATCATAGCAGCTGGACTCTGCTCACTATCTCCTGGATAACTGAACACTAAAGATGAAGGATGTAGTGGTAAAAACTGGAAAATGCCATATATAAAAAATGAAATAGCCATAAATAGTGCTGCTTCTTATTTATACACACCATATAATTTCCTGAAAAAGTGCCGGTAAACCTCAGTCTTTTGTGTGGTACTATATCTGGTATAAAAACTAGGAAACAATAATAATATTACTTCAATTACTAGCATTAACATACCCTCTAAAGTTTTGGAGAAAGTGTATTTTTGAGCTACAATCATGGAATCTTGTCAGGCTTCCAAAAAATGTTATTTTGTTCAGTTCACTCACAGAATGGGGTGGGGGTTAAGATCTGGAAAAGCCTCCTTGTTTATCGGGGTTTCCCTTTGTTACAGTGGTTTTCCTACCCCTCTTTTTATTTTTCCCCCCCTCAGGGGATTGAATGCCCAGATTGGCTAATTAATGGAAGGAGAACATGATATTGTAATGGAGTCGCCTTTTTTGTGAAAAAAAAAAGGACAAAAATTAGCCAGCATGTCCATCAAAAATGGACATAGACACTTGTGCCAACTGCTGTGTTTGTAGTGCAAACAACATATTCTCCAACATGAAAATTACTGCAATACCCAGTAGGCACTAACATTTTATACAAACATTAAATTCATGTCATATTTAAAGGAACACTACATCACAATTTTTCTTATCACATATTGACAAACAATATGCTACCGTTCTATGGATTTATTTTTTATTTTTTTAATTGAGTTGTTGTTGCCACTTGAATCCTCCTCCATGACTACATCACGGAGCTGGTGGATGTTAGAGACCTTGCGCTCCTCCACCTTCCATTTGTGGATGCCCCACAGATGCTCAATAGGGTTTAGGTCTGGAAACATGCTTGGCCAGTCCAGCAACTTTACCCACATTTTTTTTTTTTTTTTTTTTTTTTAAGCAAGGCAATGGTCATCTTGGAGATGTTTGGGGTCATTATCATGCTGAAATACTGCCCTGCGGCCTAGTTTTCGAAGGGAGGGGATCATGCTCTGATTCAGTATGTCACAGTGCATGTTGGCATTCATGAGCACCTCATGAACTGTAGCTCCCCATAGCCGGCAGCACTCATGCATCCCCAAACCATGACCCTCCCACCACCATGCTTGACTGTAGGCAAGACATATTTTTCTTACTCCTTATCTGGTTGCCACCACACACACTTGACACCAGCTGAACCCAATAAGTTTATATTGGTCTTATCAGAGCATAGGACATGGTTTCAGTAATCCATGTCCTTAGTCTGCTTATCTTCACCAAACTGTGTTTTTTCTTGTGCATCAGCTTTAGAAGAAGCTTCCTTCTGGGACGACAGTCATACAGACCATTTGGATGCAGTGTGCAGCAAATAGTCTGAGCACTGACAGGCTGGCTTCCACCTCTTTGACCTCTGCAGCAATGCTGGCAGCACTAATACGTCTATTTTGTAAAGACAATTGCTGTTAAACATCAACTCGAAACCGTCCTCTGAATGTGAGGATGAAACAAAAGAAATGTCCTTGTCTTTAAGGTCCAAAGTAGGCTGCTCCTATGAGATGAAAATACATGAACGCTGCTGTCAAAATGGCCTCCCAGCTATGCCTCAGTGTAAGAATTGTGGGTCACATATCCAGTGAAGCAGGCCATGTAGTATTAGGAAATCTACCCAAACACCACCACCTCCAATGCACTTCTATGTACACATTGTAGCAATAGATGGATTGAAAAATAGGTTGATCGTAGTAACACCATTGGTAATAATTCATTGTGTTAATACTTCTTGTAGTGCCTTCATTTCATTTATAGGAAGAGCTTGGACATTAAAGGGGTTGTCTCACTACAATTTTTTATGTTAAAGATCTTGCAAAAACAAGTCACTTTGCAATATGTGTCCATTAACAGTGTCCTACCTATTCCAAGATATCCACTCTTGTATGGGCTGCATCAGCTCCTCAGGTCACTATAGCTTCAGACCTGCCCTATCTCTCCTGATAGGCTGCCCGCACTGGTTGCTATAGCTACAGACCTGGCTTCTACTGCAGCCTAGTAGAAGCCAGTAAACCCGCCCCTGAATTCAAAGTGAAACCAGGAAAACAGGACTGAGGTAAGATGAATCAATGTAGTGAGACAACCCCTTTAAGCTGAAATTTAAGGAATGTATATGATATTCATGTATTAAATTATCCTACTTTATCTACAGATGGCAATGAGTTTTCGATGATCTCCTCCTGCTGCAACCCTGAACAACTTCCACCTGAGAATTCCTCTTTTATGGAAAGACATTTTGTCTGCAGGTTGAGATGTCTCTTGGATAACTCTTCTGGATTTTTGGTATGTGATACATGTCCCGATCTAGAAAAACAAAGATACCGGTGTTTTACATTGAGATTGTTTGACTATTGTACGAGTGTGTTCACATAGCATTCTTTGGTCTGTATTTTGGCACGTTTAATGTGCTGGAAAGCAACCTAAGTCAACCTCAGACAAGCTTCAAATCTTCCTTCATTGAAAGATAATGTATAATACAGCTTGTCATTCACACAAAACGTATTTCACAAGTGAGCCGTTTTTTTTGGACGCAAATACAGCCGTAAAAATAAGTGATGTCAATTCTTGAGATGTTTTTCGTTCATAAAATCGCCATAGGAGGCAATGGGAATAGGATTTTTCAAAATACCTCTAATCCGGCATTTTTGAAGCAGATTTAAAAGCTGATTTTGAAGCGTAAATTTACACTTTAAAAAGTGAACATGTTTTAAACATATCATACACACATGCATGGTTTGTTCAGCTGAGTGCCCGTGTTCTCCATGGGGAGAGGCGAGATGCCTGCTATCTGATACCTCTGGGGGTACCTTATTTCCCTCATGATCAAAAAGATTGGCCATTTCATATGTATGGCATATCCCTCATACATACATTGTCTGCTGTTCTTGATTTAAAATTTATAGGTTTGGTCGACTTTGTTTATGGGGACCTGAAACCGAAGGTTTGTAAAAATGTCCCTAATTACCTTAAAGGAGTTTTGTCGTTTGAACTGTTCGGGCTCTTCAGCTAATTCTCTGAGATTGAATTTGAAATCCAGGGGCGAGTCTCTCCTCCCAGGAGGCGTCTCTCTCCTCACTGAAGAACTGTGACATCATCATCATTCTGGGTGAGGCAGTACAAGCAGAAGGATGTCTGCAGAAAACAGCTATACAGCCTCCTGCATGCTGCTCCTGTGTCTGCAGAGCTTCAGGCTGACTCCACAAGTTCCTTGCTCTGCTATAAGCAGTTATACACACAGCCTGAACTGATGAGACATGTGAGGAATGTACACTGTGCACCCCTTCCCCTCTATTAACAGGCAGCAGACAGGGTTATATGGAGCAATGCACACTGCCCTCCGCCTCCTCCTCTCCCGTTGTTAACAGGCAGGAGACTCTATAATACTGTGACTTAAACAGCCAGTAATTGCCCAGATCATTCACCCTAGAGCTGGGGGACGAGTTTACAGCCAGCAGACCTTGGTTTCACTATCTATTTTAACAGCTCAGAGGGGAGGAAAACACAGCAGTGTGCAGGCAGCCAATCACAGCGCAGGGGGCGTGCCGGGGAATTTCCTGTCTTGGGGCGTATCCCAACATGCTGAATGAAATGTCAGCGAGCCAATCACAGTGCATAGGTCGTGTCTAGGGGGGGCGGGATCCGGCCAGGGGGTGTGTCCCGACTAGCAGAAACAGAATTCAAATTTACGGAAAAGCTCATATCTGCTAAACCAAGTAACTGAGGTAATGCAACCCAATTACAAAAGTGCTTATTTTTACTGTCCCCGTAATCTGAAACATGATCTTTGTAGCAATAAAACCCCTTTAAGAAGGACCAACTCACAGATATAAGTTGCTTTCATTAGTGCTTTGTTAATTATTCTACTTTTAATAATGAAAGAAGTCTGAAAATAGGAAACTGTGAGGGACACCCTGGAGTCAGTCTGTTGTATTTACCCACAGTGAGAAGATCTGGAATGCATCCAGGACGCAGGAACTGGTCCCACAATGTTAGCTGGGAGAGTCCTCAGCAGAACAATCAGATTCTTTAAAATGCTTAATCAAAAACCTATTACAAATGGCATCAGTATTCGGGTCAAAGGAGATTGAGTTTGGTTGGAATGCAAGTTTGTGTTTTGTTACGCTGTTTTTTCATCAGCTTATTCAAAACGTATTTTTATTTGCAATTGTCATCTTGTACTGGACAGTAAGTTTAAATGGGGTTAAAAAAAATTGCCATGTATGAATAAATTACAAAGTGGTGGAGCACCCATTTTTTGTTTTTGAGTAAGACTAGGAAATGTAAACACCTATTTTTAATCAGTTCAAAAACTGATGGCAAAGCCATTACTTTTTAATAGAGCATGATGGGAAAATAATAGTTTCTCATTCACTATGGTTGCATTTTGTGTTTTCAAAAGTGCAAAAATGTCTCCCTTTGCAAAACCGATAAACGTTAGGTTAGTTGCCAAAATGTGATAATTATGTTTTATTTACTAACTTCTGGATTAGCAGCAGGGCTGTGGAGTCGGCGAGCCAAAGCCGCGACTCCTCAATTTCTCAAACATCCGACTCTGACTCCCGACTCCCTCATACATGGTGCATGTTTAAGTGATAACTTTACTGTAGTAAAATGATAACATCAGGCTGTTTATCACCTTATGATACAATAATCAAGCTATTTAGGTAGAACAGACACTGACAAGCAAAAGGGTAACAATGTTTTGATCTTTTGAACACTTGTGGGTAGAGTTGAAGAAAAAGCTGTATTTGTATCCAAGTCCAGTCTGCACCAACATTGGGAATGTGTGAAGAGATCTGGGATCAGATTTTGGTCAAGACCTGCTAAACCTGATCCAGAGTCCAGAAGGATTCAGGCAGAGCTGAAAACCAAAAGGTGGATTTCCCAAATACTAACAAAATAATAAAAATTAACACTTTGATTTTTAGGAGCAAAACAGTAACAATGCAGTTACAGGAAAGAATCTGCAGAACTAAGCAGATGCTAAATACTTGCAAGTCAAATTTCTGTATAATATAGATGACTGTATATAAAATTACAGTAGCCTCATGTACAAAGCTGTAGTGGATGGTGAGATATGGAGCCTGAAAGTCACAAGTTCAAAACAATGTTACCATTTTGCTTGTCAGTGTAAAATATATTTATTGGAAATGACTTTAGAACACAAAAAAATTGTAAATATGCAGAACACTGCAGGAACATTCGTGGAGTCCTCACATCTGAACTAATTATATCCAGGCTAGAGAACGGCCACTCAACACTAACTTGGGTTCGGTGCAAAGCGGTGACCACAGGGGCAACATCTCTAACAATGTCAGGGTATAAAGGAAATGCCTCAGCCACATTCAGTTTTGATGAATGGTTGAACTCTTCTACTTCTTTGAAAGCAGGTGAAAAATTTTGCTAAAATCTGTTTGCCCTGGGAGCGGAATATTTTCCCCTGGGGCAGCGCTTTGCCTGCTCCATGTCATCAATTACACTCCTCATTTGATAAGGCTGAAGATATGGGAGCAGTAGCACTGGCCGGACCCAATTCCTCTTGCTTTTTGCACGGTATCGAACTAACTGGACCAACTTATTATGTATTTTGGGAGTCGGAGTCGGTCCCTTTGATGACGACTCCAACTCCTGCAAAATCGACCCCGACTCCACAGCCCTGATTAGCAGTATAGAGCAACAGCTACATTGCTTTTGATCACCTGGCAATTAAGTTTTTGTCTGAGTTCTTAGGACAGATTTACATATTGAAAAAGTGGGACTAAGCTTTGGAGCTTGGGTAGCAAGATCTAGCTTGCATGGATCTGCGTTACGGCAAGCATTTACTCTACATATTGCTGCAAGTTTTCTCTAGCACAGCCCTAATAAACATTAGAGCAGATGTGTTGAATAAAATGCATCAAAGAATTCTCTTGAATGGTCAAGCATGTTCTCCTATTGTATGCTTCAGGCTATGAATTTTCAAGGACGTCTGAAGTTTCTTCATGGACAGAACAAGAAAGGGAAAGATGGATCATTAATACCCCCTCAGCTTGCACTCTTTGCTTTGGCTACTCCATTGCAGTCTCCTTCCATCTTGGAGATCCGAACCAAAAACTTCATCTTTAGAACGAAGCACAAGCTAGACTTCACACCAATCGGATGTGATGCAAAGTAAGAGGATAGGTTGATTTTTTTTTTTTTCTGACAAGTTGTTCTGTCTTTCAGCTGGTGTTGTTGCTAGATAAATAATGTTTTAGTATCTTTTTTTTAAAAAAAAATAATTAGCATTCTAGAATTATTATTTTTTTTTTAGTTTAGACACATGGATGTGTTTTTGTCTGGTAATTCTAGTCATATTAACCACAATACTATGTTACTATGTCCTTAGTCTTGTTTCATTATGAGTTGACTTATTGTAATTAATCTTTTTTTGGGCTTTCCTCTTTCTCCACAGAGGAAGCATGGTACTGGGATACACAGAAGCAGAGCTGTGTGTTAGAGGAACTGGCTATCAGTTTATTCATGCTGCAGATATGTTGTATTGTGCAGAGAATCATGTCCGAAGTAAGTCTGAGCACACCTTAACTTTCATTATATTACGAGAGGGGCTTGGGTAACCGTTACTTTAAGGAACACAACTTTCAAGATGTCTTCCCATAATTGCTTAAGAACACAATAGGTCTCTCGTAGGTTTAGAGTCCATCCACACAACCAGCAGCAATTCCCATCGGTTTTACATACGGATTTGGGTATTAAAAACCATAAAAATCTGACTGTAAACCATCCTCATAGACCTGATTTGAAAATCTGAGTTGTAGTCCACACGACTCGGATTTTCTTGGTCGGATTTCAAAAGCGCTGTTTTTTTGAAAAAACATAAAGCATGTTCAATAATCTGCCATATTTCAAGTTAACAAAAAAAAAAAAAAGCACGCCCCAAACATTTCTATGTCGGATCCGCATCGAAAACCTCATAGAGATGAATGGGACTTGTTTTCAGTCTGTAAATCCCAGGGTAAAAAAACATTTTCAAATTCTCATTGAAAACCGCATCAGAATACACGTCAGACGACTTGGTTTTAGGATTACGAATCAGATGAGTATTTTGACATTTGTCATGTGGACGTACCCTTATCAGGCAATGCAAGATGCCCGTGCCGAATTGTTCAAGAGGCAAGAATTCATTGCTTAGGGGGCAACACCATAGGTCTGCTGTATGTTAAGAAGGCTTCACTAGATGCCCTCATCTAATTTATTTTAGGAGGCAGCACAATACAATAAGTCTACTGTATGTGTTTGCAATTTGCTAAGTATAACTTCTATGTTGATTGAGACCATCTGGTTAGTTTCTCTCTGTGTTCCCTGACAGACACAATGGATAGGCATTTGTAATGTTATCTATTCCCTATCTATTTCTGGTCCTTTAAAAAAAAACAAAAAAACAATGTCATTGGTGGCAAGCTAGCCAGCCATACATTCATCTGTGCTTAAGAATATGTGAATGCAGACAGCTGGAATAAGAGCTAAGGGCTTTATCAGGGTGGAGATGTGAAGTGTGTTCCTATAGATAACACAGAGCAGAGAAAATATTAGTATGTTCAAGGTATGTATGCTCTGTTGCCTCTGGACCCATGGTCTTGTCCTGATCTTGGATTAGGGCTAATACTTGGCAGTGTAAATATACGACAGCTCGAAGTGCTTCCTTGTTTCTGATGAATTGACATTTACTTCTTTAATGCAGTGATAAAGACTGGAGAAAGTGGCATGACCATCTTCAGACTCCTCACTAAAGAAAGTGGATGGGTTTGGGTTCAAGCAAATGCCCGGCTTGTTTATAAAAATGGAAGACCAGATTATATCATTGCAACACAAAGACCTCTTGCGTAAGTGTGTTTTTTTGTTTTTTTTTGGGTTTTGCAATTTGTTATTAAGACCCTGTATTGTTTTATTAATTATTTGCTTTAGAATGCAAAACCTTAGGGCTTGTTCACACGGAGTTTACACTCCATGTTACAAGCGCTTTTCGGATCCGTCTTGGGGTCCGCTCTGTCAGTCGGTCCCAAAGATGGATCTGAACATTTAGCAGGGAGATTCTCACTGCTGTCTATGCCGAACACGCAGCGGCATTCAGATGAGTGATCGCTGCTGCATGTTTCAAAAGCGCAGCTCCGCTCCGACTTGATTTTGGATTTTTTTCATATAAGGCCCTGTTCACACGACGGATTTGGCCGCGGGTTCCGACGCGGTTTCCGTGGCCAAAACCGCGGCCAAATCGCGTCTAGTTTATTAACATGGTTTCCTATGGAAAAACCGCGTTAATATTCACACTCCGCGGGTTTGGCCGCGGCGTCGGGGTCGCGGCCCAACCCGCACGTGTGAAGAACTCTCCTGTCAATTCTTGACAGGGAGTGCTATGCTATTTGCATGGGGGCAAACCCTCGGCGCAAGCTGCGCCCCAAGCCACGGCCCTACCACACCGAGGCCACGCCCACCGTCCGCGCCGCAAACCCGCGTCGGGAGACGTGAGTTTGCGATGCGGTTCAACGAGGATTTGGCCGCGGAAATCCGCGGCCAAAACAGTCGTGTGAACGAGGCCTAAGAGGTATATGATGTTTTGTTAGACTTTTGGGGCTGATAGATAAATATTATGTTTAGTGTCTAGGGAATTTGAGGGAAATATTTTATTCATGAGCAGTGTTGTGTGAATCTGTCCCTGGTTTGGCTTGACACTGGTACAACCGATCCAGGGTGTGTTTTTTTTTTTTTTTTGTTTTTTTTTTTAACTCTGTCCCTAACCGTAACACAAAGTTGGAGTTAGAGTTCTTAGGCCTTTCAAGGGTTAGCTTGCCTCTCTACAGCACTTCCAGGTCAAGTGGCACTGTCGCTCCTGACCTAATGTGCTGTGGGAGCAGTAATGACATCAGAGCAATAGCATTGCTGGATCTGGAAGCGCCACAGATAGACAAGTTAAAGGGCTTTTTTTTTTACTACAAAGATTAGCTTTCAACATGTAGGGACAGGTAATTGAAGACTTTTTCTAAATACATTGGTCTTTTCATTTTACTTGGTCATAAGATGAGAGGGATTTTATCTGCTTTGAGTGCACACAAGTGTCTCTAGGTTGCTGTCAATATCTCCCTTCCTGACTAAATAGAGAGCAGGGAGAGATATCACCATGGCCAGAGCTCACTCCGGAGCAGAGACTTTATCTCTAACTAGAATAGCTTTTGTTTACAGATAAGCAATTGTTTTCACTTCTCAGAGCACTTTTAGCTTTGTTTACCCCTTTTAAGGGCTCGTTCACACGGCTTATTTCAGAACGGATTTGCCGCCGTATTTACGATGGTAAATCCGTTCCGAAATCCGTTACAAATAAGTAACTTTAATATTGCTTTCAATGGCAAATACGTGTCGTCGTTCAGATGACACGTATTTCCGTGCCATATTGCGCCGCGGATTTGCGGCCGCAATCTGGCCGGAAAAACAATGGTCCTGGCACTTATTGAGTCGTATTTTGCGACGGATTCACCCCATACAATGAATGGGGTTTGTAAATTTGTCGCGAAATACATGCCACACTTAGTGACACTTATTTCACACTGATTTTCAACTGATTTCGGAACGGACTGACGGTCGGAAATCCGACGTGAATCCATTCTGAAATAAGCCGAGTGAATGAGCCCTAACACTTAAAAGACATAAAAAGTACTAACGCTAATTCCAACTTTGGGAAAGGGTTAAGGTTACAACAAGAGATGATTTTTTTTTGGGGGGGGGCAATTTAACGCCAAAATTTGATTTAGGCCGACCCGAATCGAAGTGTTCGAATTTATGTCGAAGTACACCACTATTTATGAAACACTTAAGGCCACATGTATGAAAACGGTCTAGGTCTAAAATTCACTTCGTTGCCCAAAGCAACCAATCAGAGCGCCCCTTTCGTTTCATATAGTGCTCTAGAAAAATGAGAGGGTTGCTTTGGGCAACAAAGTGAATTTTAGACCTACACTGTTTTCATACATGTGGCCCTTAGTCTCACGAAAAGTGTTCTTTTATTTCTGTGTATTTATATGACCCTCCTCTAAATATTGATAATGTTTCTAGAATGGGAAGTTCTATGGGCTTTTAAGCCAAAATCTCCCAGCACTCTCTGCTGGCTTCATGACTCTATGGGACTTTCTTTGACGGAGTACATGGATACATAAGATGTGTAGTTAAAACAGTCTCGCTGTTTTGCATGGCTTCACTGAGCCTGGGGTGTGTCACTTGTTGACTGTTACCAGTTTGAACCAGCAGATGTGTGAATGCAGCTCTGGACTATAATCCAGGCTGTAAATCATGCTCATAAGCAAGGCAATGTATTAACAAAGTCACTGATGTTTTTTTTGGAGGGTATATAGATCTATAACCTGAAAGATGGGGCTCTAGTTCGAACATATGCTTTAAATTAACGGTTAAAATTCTAAGGTCGATGACGTCTTCTACCTAATATATAGATTATTAGATTATTTATTCCTGCTTTGCCAAGTACAAGATTTGCATTGCTTTTGCTGTGTCATCTCTTTTGGGGATGGTCTTTCAAAGTACCGCATGCATTAGAATGAAAATGCATATCTAAAATCAGGGCAGCTCCATGAAATAACTAAGACATGACTAAGTTTGTGCATTTTTTCCCCCTCTTCAAATCCACTATGATTTTTCAATATGTCTTTTGTTTGTTTTTACTCTTAGAGAGGAGGAAGGAGCAGAACACTTAAGAAAGCGGAGCTCACAGCTGCCTTTCATTTTTGCAACCGGTGAGGCGGTTTTGTATGAGTCCTCATTTCCCTTCCAAGGTCTAATGGGCCCCTCACAAAATAAACCTAAAGGTTCCTCAAGTAAAGGGACCAATGCCAAAGCAACTGCCAGTGAAGCACCTGTCAATCCTTCCTCCCTCCTAGGTGCCATGCTGAGGCAGGATGAGAGTGTGTACATTTGCCCTCCAGCTTCAAACACCTTTACTTTTGAGAGCTTTTACAAAGACACCATAAACGAACTCAGAGAGAACTTTTGGCAGGACCCTCAGGTACCCGTGGCAAATAACAATATGAAGCAAGAGGAAGCAGCTTTTCCCCAGGTTAAAAACGTAATGCAGCCTGCCGAAGGCACCAACGTTTTACCAGAGGTTAAAAACAATGAGCTTTACAATATTATGAGAAGTTTCGGCATTGACTTTGACGACTTGGAGGTGATACAACAAGACGAAGAGTTTTTCAGAAATGAGTTGGACTATGCCGAGATTGGAGATATTGACGTGGCTGATGAGATTCTCACATATGTGCAGGAATCCCTGAACCGAAAACCAGACTGTATGTATATGAGCTCGCTTCCCCCAATGGCGTGCGTGCAGGACTCCAGCAAAGTCGCACAAAGTAGCTTGGATACACCACAGATGCTTCAGCAGCAGCCAAACCAAATGATGCCGCAACAGCTGTGTCAAAAAATGAAGCACATGCAGGTCAACGGCCTGCTCACAAACTGGAACCCGGTGAGTGGTGCGCCCGTCCCTTACCAAGAACAGCAGCCGACCGAGCAATATGTACCTGGCCTCAACAACGTGGCTCCGGAGTTTTACAAATCCGAACTCGGCGGTGCGCCATATACTTGCAAACAGGAATATATGCCTTACCAGGAATCATTGCCTGCAGTGCCACTGCCTTCTAACCTTACACAGATGGACTTCGAGCTGGGAAATGTGGAACAGTCAATGTACACCGCTCCCTCAAATTTGGATGGCTTTTTGGACTGTCTCCCACAGACTCCGGAGCTCCAGGAGTGTAGCCTAAATGCACAGACAGTTCTGCTGAATACCCAGCCTTGCTATTCTGGTGCGGTGTCCATGTATCAGTGCCTCCCGGAGCCTCAGCCATCCTGTCTGAATCAGATGCAATATAACGTTGCGATGCCCGGTCAGCAACAGATGATAAACAAAGTAAGGAGCATACAAGGGTTTGCATGTCTGTCTGTTTTCTGTGAAGGTCTATAGTATTATGTGGTATAGTTATTACTTATTTTAAAGCGCCATACAGGGCGCTGTACATTCAAAAAGGGGGGTTATATATATAACCTATGTCAAACAAGTACAATGATAACAATGAATGACTTGCAACTGGCACAGAGGGGGGGTCCTGCCTGCGAGGGCTTACAATCTACAGTGGAGGAGGAAAAAGACAAAAGGTGAGGGGCAGACATATTTGAGGGGTAGCACAGTGGCTGCCTGGTTATTTTTGGTTATAGGCAGTCCTGAAGAGATGGGTTTTCAGGTTGCTTTTGAAGGTGAAGGTGGAGGAGAGTCTGATGTGTTGGGGCAGTGAGTTCCAGAATGTGGGGGAAGCACGGGAGAAGTCTTGGAGACGGCTGTGTGAGGAGCTGATAAGAGGAGAGCAGAGGAGAAGGTCTTGTGAGGAGCGGAGGTTGCGTGAGGAGAGGTATCTGGAGATTAAGGCAGAGATGTCTGGAGGGGAGAGATTATGGAGAGCCTTGTAGGTCTTAGTTAATCTATGCCTCAATATACAGTACAACTCTATTTTAGAAGGTTGGTTGGTTTAGAAATACTTTTTCAATAGGGTCTTAGAAAGTTTATATAGGAGATAACCCTTCTCTATTCAGATGACAAGTGGTTACAACAATTTTACAGATGGCCGATGGCAACTAGTAACCAATTTTCCATTCACCCAGTCATTGGTATTGAACATAACGGTTATTAATTAGATCTAGAGATTAAAACTACAAGGTATTGTGCCCTAAGGTTAGGTTCACACGGCTTAAATGCAGGGCGTAATTACGCCCCGCAATTACGACGTTTGGCCGGGAGCGGGGGGCGGCACCTCGTCGGCCCATAGACACTCATTACCAGTGACGCGTATACGCCGCTGGTAATTCACCTGTCACTTTCTCCCCGCTCGACGTATTCGCCGAGCAGGGAGAGGAGACGTAATCCATAGTTCTCTATGAGAACTGTGGATTACCGTAATGACTGAAATACGGCCATTTTAAGCCGTGTGAACATGGCCTAACAGTGCTTTATTGTCTAAATGTAACTTTCTCTTGAATCACCAGAGAAGTGCAGCAATGTTATATGTAGGAGTTGACCGCAGATAGACTCCTAAATGGTACATAGCACAGGTTTCTCACGTTATAAAAACTAATTTAGCCCCCCAACATGTTACGCCTAAGACACGGCATCATAGGAGTAATGGGCCTGTGCTCCGTTATACCTGATGATGAGGGGGGGCCTGTTTTTAAGAAGCTAGAAACCTGTGTCTGTTCCATTTATGAGTCTATCTGCAGTAAACTCCTACATAAACCATTGCTACTCTTCTCCGGTGGTTCAAAAGAATGTTCTAGAGTATTCACGGCACTCGCCCTTTTTCTTCTATGGATCTTTTTTATTTGTTAAAATGGACACGGGAATCGGCACAACCAAACAAGCGTGGCCTACGGCCGTTTCGCGTCCTCCGACGCTTTCTCACGGCATGACCTTTGGGTTTGAATGACAGGAATGATCTTTCGTCATTTTTAGAAATAAATATTAGGAGATGTAAGGATTGTTTATTGTTACATTTTATTATATTGTATTATATTGATTTGTACATTGGGATTTGTAGCGCTGTTTGATTGACAAACACCATGGTGAAGTTAAATAGACCTCCTTACGTCTTACGCCCCATCATGCCTTGAGAAAGCGTCGGAGGAAGAGCGTGAGTGCCGTGAATACTCTATAATTCTGGGACCTTTATTTTGCTGCTTTTTGTCACTGAGCACAACCCACTGTTTGAGTTAGATGGACATCGTATTGAACATGTTGAATGGACTTTGAGGAATGTACACCGGTGTGCCACCTATCTACTGTGAAAGGTTGTTTCAAAAGAATATTACACTTGGGGCATTGTAAGGGCCCGTAGATTTAAACTATAGGGCCATTTAATAAATGTTTAGTTTTATCCCAATAACTAGGTGAGTGTAAAATGGGTTATTAGTTGCCATTGGCAGTCTGTAAATTGTATTGGTATATTTTCCCTACTACTTACCAGGACTAATATGGAAAAACACATTTAAAGTGTTTTATCGGTTTCAATGGGAACATGCACTTGTAAAGACATCAGAGGCCGTTCTACCCCACTGTTGGGAGCTAGAAGACCCAGGGAGAGGAGCGACAGATGCCTTGTTGCAGTGAATGTCCGTACAGAGGGAAGTATTTTTTTCTGTATTAATTTAGAACAGGCTCAGCACTACTCAAAAAACGGGAGGTGGACAAATCCGATTTCTTTTAATGTATATGCCAGTTCCCTATGTATACATTAAATGGAGGCTTTGACCAATACCAAAGGTATGTTTACATGGCGTATTGCGGAGCACTTAGGTATGCGCCACATTGTGCCTTCATTAGCGTTGCTGAAAGTTTCTATGCAGGGCAGCTCTCTGCCTCGTATACTTTCTATTTCTTGAGAAGTACGATCGTAAAATCGTCGCCTGAACGATAATTCTACACGTCACTCAGTGAGTGCTGGACTTGTATAATGATTTTAATTACGTGCCAAAGTGTTCCCCATAAATACGCCATGTGAACATACCCAAACCGTAACATCTGCCACCCATAGACTACTATGGGAACCCTATAATGGATGCATTTTGAGGTTTTTCATGACTTATCAGCAAGATGGATGTCATTATAGCACAGTGTGGCATCTGTTTGATGGACATGTCAGAAGCTATCAAAAAGTTGCCTGTGAAGAATGGAGTACAGAGGCAGCTGTCACCCACAGGGTGCTATTATATATATATATATATATATATTATATATATATATATATATATATATATATATATATATATATATATTATATATATATATATATATATATATATAATATATATATATGTATATCTAGCCGGTGCCCGGGGTTGTCTACTGAACAATCTCATACTCCTTTTTGTTTAAAAGCTCATGTCCTGATCACATCTCTCTTTGACAACTTGTGATGTTTGGTCTAAACACAGCAGATGTTCCTTCATAATGACGTTTCTGTTCAGGTTATGGAACTGTCAGGAATATCATCAATGCTTCAATGGTTGTATCTCCTGCAAACAAAAGTCTTGGTGACAAGTTAGGAATGATGGCATGAGGTTTTCCCATAATAGTTTTTAGACACCAGCCACTAGGCTCGAGTCATTGGGGTGCAACGGTTGGTGTACAGATTAAAAAGAAGTCGTCGTTTAGGAGCTTAGTTTTCTCACTTCTACCGTTCCTTTAGAAGCTTCAAATAGTGTTTCTTGTTTATTAAAAGATCAGAATTTGGAAAAAGTTTACAAATATGGCAGAAAAGACCAGGGCGTTCATTTAGTCTTCCCTATTGCTGTTTACTGTAAATATGTATTATACTGTATAAGAATACAAAGTAGGGTCACTGTTCTGTGTCATATTGTTAAGCTAATGGGATAAGGAGCAAAATTAGTGGTTTTTAATTTCTTTATAAAAACAGGCAACATAGAACATCTATTAGAGCACATTGAAACTGTCAAAGTTGCAGGCTGGTGCTCAATACAGCTTAAAATTCCATTTATAGGGTGAATACCGCCAGCAGAACAAAATGTAGAAGCTGTGCACTTGCCACTGAGACAACACAAGCACATGAAATTAACAGAAGATTACAACTTTAGTTTATTTACCACTGGATAGTGAAGAGACTAGAAATTACACAACTTTTTAATATACAATTGTACTTCTGTGTTGTAATGAGAAAAGTATTAGTAGAAATTGATGTAAATTTATTTTTCCAATTGGCAATACTTTTGAAAAGGCCAGAAAGCAGATTGTGTATTAAGCAAACCAAAAAAATCAATGCAATAACTTTGGGATAAATGTTTAAAAACAATTTTAAAAACGTCCTAAGGTTCTGTATTCTGTTCATTGCCATAAAGACGATACACAAAGTGGCTTTTACTTTTTGTGAGTAGTGAATGTATGTATGGGGGAAAATGGGTCCCGCCAGCATTGTGGTCTCTATATATCAAGTGTGTGTGTATATGTATATATATACACTCACCGGCCACTTTATTAGGTATACCATGTAAATAACGGGTTGGACCCTTTTGCTTGAAATGCCTCAATTCTTTCGTGGTCACGATTCCAACAAGGTGTTTGCAACGATGCTCAATTGGTACCAAGGGGCCAAAAGAATGCCAAGAAAATATTCCCACACCATGACACCACCACCACCAGCTGAACGTTGATACAAGGCAGGATGGATCCATGTTTTCATGTTGTTGACGCCAAATTCTGACCCTACCATCGAATGTGCAGCAGAAATCGAGACTCGGCAGACCAGGCAAACATTTTTCCAATCTTTACTGTCCAATTTCGATGAGCTTGGGTAAATTGGAGCCTCAGTTTCCTTTTCTTAGCTAAAAGGAGTGGCACCCGGTGTGGTCTTCTGCTGCTGTAGCCCATCTGCCTCAAAGTTCGCCGTACTGTGCGTTCGAGATGCTCTTCTCCCTCCCTTTGGTTGTAACGGGTGGTATTTGAGTCACTGTTGCCTTTCTATCGGCTCGAACAGTCGGGCCCATTCTCCTTTGACCTCTGGCATCAACAAGGCATTTCCGCCCACAGGACTGCGCACTCACTGGATGTTTGTTCTTTTTCGGACCATTCTCTGTAAACCTAGAGATGGTTGTGCGTGAAAACCCCAGAAGATCAGCATTTTTCTGAAATTATCAGACCAGCCTTCTGGCACCAACAACCATGCCACGTTAAAAGGCACTCAAATCACCTTTTTTCCCCATACTGATGCTGGGTTTGAACTGCGGAGATGTTTTGGGACCATGTCTACATGCCTAAATGCACTGAGTTGCCGGCATGTGATTGGCTGATTAGAAATTAGGTGTTAACGAGCAGTTGGACAGGTTGTAACCCAATAAGGTGGTCGGTGAGTGTGTTATATATATATATATATATATATATATATATTTTAATATCTCAAGTGTGTGTTATTTATATATACATACTACATACATATACATACAAAACTTGATATATAGAGACCACAATGCTGGCGGGACCAGATGGTGAATGCCACACAACTCCAGGCACCTTTAAGGGGGGTGAGAGGTAACCAGATGCCAACCGTGTGAGTGTATATATGTATGAGTATGTATATATAAATGCACACACACTTGGTTGACACTTTGTCACCTCTTACCTCCCTTAAATGTGCCTGGAGTTGTGTGGCATTCATCATCCGCCTTCACAGGGCATTGTTTACAATAAAGTGGTCATCAGTGTGTGATGGAGCAAAAGGACGTCCACTTCTTTGCCTTTCTCCGACTCTTCTAGTCTCTCTCTATCTCTGATACAACCTGCTGATGACACTTTGTGACACTCTAAGCTCAATGGCCACTTCCGTCTAAGAGCATCCTGCTTGAAGCCTCGCAATGGCGAGATACTGTTGATCAATTGTAAAGTGTTGTCTTGATCTCATGTTGTCAAAATGTGAACAGCATTATGAGGAGAACTGTTTAAATCCCAATTCAAATTGATCCCCTAAATTTATTGGGCGATTCAGGGATCAAACAACTTTTGTAAATTTTGCCATTAAGCTCCTTGTTAGAGATCAGCAAGTTGTACAAAAAGTACCGAAACATTGAACAGTTGGACACGTGCATGCTAAAGGAATTAGATGGTCTCATTTAGTTAATTTAAACCAAATTTTATTCATATACATGAGGCAAGCAATAAAAATATATAGCTAATATACAATCCACTGAGGTACAAAAATGTATCCTATATGTTTGCTATTGGGGTGCAGTAGTATAATTAGCAATGATAACATCCAATGTGCAATCGGCCAAATACTGAATACAATGTAAGAACCACAGATAGACATTGCGGGATCACAGTGATACCCATGGGGGTTATTTCCACAAACCTCTTATTTGGGATACAAGTCCTTGCCTTCCGTTTTTTTCCTTATGCATCTTTCGCATACAAAAAAACCTTGTTAGGTGATATCTTTGTCTTACATTTTATCATTTTGTTGATTGGATGTTATTAATATTATATTGTTGTACCCAGCTATTGCACATAAAGGATGTTTGTTTTTAGACTTTCTTGGAAACCTATTTTATTGCTGGTCACATGTATACATGTATTTTTGGACTTTGTGAGGAAGCCAGTATGTGTATTGTCTTTTTGGTTGTTAATTGTGTAAGTACTTAGGGCCAAACCCCTTTACTACTGGGCACATAGTGGACCAGTTCTCGGAGTTGCCTTTTAAATATTGCCCAACATGTTCCTGGATGTAGTAGTGAACCAATAAAATGGGTCATGTGCTGAACAGAAAGTTCTCTGCAAGGGGAGGAAGTGGTGTAATTCTACTCTGTCTTCCCCATACAAACGATACAGACTGTTCTAACCATCTCCATTCCTTTATTAAATGGGAACTGGAAGGTAAATCATTGCCAAGAAGGAGGCAAGAATATTAGATTTTGGATATGTAGTAACAGTTATGAATGATCAAATTTGTTTTTGGCGTTCCTCATTATGTACAGTCTTGCATACAAGGTAACAATTGCCACATGATAAAAAAAGGAAAAATACCTGTTATGGCAAAACCCTTGCCTCTTGGTCACAATTTGAAATGCCAAATGTATTTGATTTTAGCCTTATTCACTTGATTTGAAGAGTTAACCAAAAGTTTTAGAAATGAAATTAACTGCAAGAAATGATACTGTTAAGTCTCCCACTGCTGCAGTGCCAATGTGCTGTTGGTCCTGCCAGTCTTTGCAGCAATGCTGTGCCATAACACACGATTGTTGCTAATCAGCAGTCATGCTAGCATGGGTGGCACAAGGCTCTTAAGGGCAGGGATTGGCTGCAGTAGTCACATGGATATATGGCATGTAACTGCTTTTGACTGGCACAGACCATGAGAGCATTGGTGCTGGAGCAAAAGGGGATTTAAAGGGGTTTTGCCACGATCTAATGTTGATGTGGGATCCTCCAAAATGGTTATGTATTCACTTTTCTAAATATATGTGATTAAAAAAGTGTGGCCTGTCACAGCTGCAGCCCTGCTTAAATGCCCTTAGGTTCCTGACTGTTTACATTAACTCCGACCAGGAGCTGATCTGGCTGGGCTTGCTTGCCTTGTTTGCACTTCTTATCTGATGGCAGGGCACATGAAGGGAGGGGGAGAAAAAAACCCGGTGTCTGCTGTATAGAGAATCTGCTGGTTGTAATGTAATTATCTGAGTAAACATGCAAATGTTCCCTGCTAAGCCCTCCTCCCTCCCCTGCAGCAGTTCATGAACACTGCCTGCTTGGATCTTATCTTCTATCCTGAGCAGATAAGAGGGAGAAAACAAAACTTGTAGAGCTTGTGTACAATACAGTTATCCTCTGTGGTTTACCCAAACAATGTTTGCTCAACTACAGAGAATGAATATCGGCCTCGGGAGTGTGCATGGGAGGTGGAGCGATGGCATCATGGAGGAGGCCCTTTTTTTTTTATTAAACACAGAAACACAACGCCCCTTTTTTCAGGGCTTAAGAGGACAGTTCAGCCTGTTAGGTGAGGAAATCACTTCTTGGCAAAACCCCTTTAACACAGTGGTCCCAAAAGTTATAATGGTCTCAGGATACAATATTTTAAACATACAATGTTCCAGAAAAGATCACTGTATGTTGTGTGGTTTCAACATAGTGTCGGGCAGGGGCGTAACTAGAGAAGTCCGGGCCCCAAAGCAAACTTTTGGATGGGGCCCACCTCCCTGACCATGACCATGTACCATGACATGTTGTTAGGTAATGTAGATAATACAAGGGGCAAATACCTCACTCTACATATCACCATCATACTGCTACTAAACAAATCCACTATACCAAGACCAGCATTACCAATAACCCTACTATATATGGACTTGATTATACCACCAGAACATGACCACAAATTACCACCACATAGTGACTGAATAATAACCCTACACTATTACTGATCAGTACACAAAAAACCAATAGTACCGCCATATAGTGACCATATAGTGGTATATACTAGTGTACACAGGCTCTGCAGACTGTATATAACCACCATACAGTGACCATATAGTGGTAGACACCAGTGTACACAGGCTCTGCAGACTGTATATTACCACCATACAGTGACCATATAGTGGTAGACACAGGTACACAGGCTCTGTAGACAATATAAGTGACTAATTAACAATAACAGATTTGCAAGTTACATCTTGTGACTCACAGTGACGTTTCTCTGACGAGTCGTTGACTTTCCCTTTGTTCTGCATCCGGTCCAGTCCGCACATCATGACATCTCCCGACCACTTGTCGCTGGAGATTTAGACACAAATATCTTAGAATCCTGACTTTTCCAGCACCTGCCCCCCTGGCTATATGGGGTCCATTTAGGCAGGCAGGGTTTAGGTAGCTATAGGGAACCATACAGGTAGACAGGGGTTAAGTGGGCTATAGGGGCCATTTAGGTAGGGTTTAGGTAGCTAAAGGGGCCCCATATAAGTAGACAGGCAGGCTTCGAGGGCTATATAGGTAGGCAAGCTTTAGGGGGCTATAGGGGCTATATAGGCAGACAGGCTTCACGGTAGTTATAGGGCTATTCAGGCAGCCTTTAGGGGGCTATCTAGGCAAGCTGGGGGGGCTGTCTAGGCAAGCTGGGGGGGCTGTCTAGGCAAGCTGGTGGGGGCTGTCTAGGCAGGCTTAGGGGGGTACACAGGCAGGCTTAGGGGGGGCTACAGGCAGGCTTAGGGGGGGCATACAGGCAGGCTTAGGGGGGTGTATACAGGCAGGCTGAGGGGGCTGTATAGGCAGGCTAGGGGGCTGTATAGCAGGCTAGGGGCTGTATAGGCAGGCTTAGGGGGCTGTATAGGCAGGCTTAGGGGGTGTATAGGCAGGGTTAGGGGGTTTATCGGCAGGCTGAGGGGTTATACGGCAGGCTTAGGGGGGTATACGGCAGGCTTAGGGGGGTATACGGCAGGCTTAGGGGGTTATACGGCAGGCTTATTAAGGGCGTTAGTTATAGGCAGGCTTAGGGGGCTTGTGATAGGCAGGCTTAGGGGTGTATAGGCAGGCTTAGGAGGGGGTGTATAGGCAGGCTTAGGAGGGGGTGTATAGGCAGGCTTAGGAGGGGGTGTATAGGCAGGCTTAGGAGGGGGTGTATAGGCAGGCTTAGGGGGTGTATAGGCAGGCTTAGGGGTATACAGGCAGGCTTAGGGGCAGGTAAAATAAATAGTTTACTCACCTCGGTCCACGCTCCCTCGATGCGCCGCGCTGCAGCCTCTGTGCTCAGCGCGGGTACGCGGTGATGTGATGTCCCCGCGCGCGCCCACGTGATCACAGAGCGCCGGCAGGGGAAGTAGCAGAGCGCATCGTCGCTCCGCTCTGCTACTTCCGAGCAGCGCTGCCTCTGAACGCTTGGGCCGGAGGACCCAGACGTTTAGAGGCAGCATGCGCTGGGCCCCGCAGCTCCCCGCCCGCCGCAGTGAACTGTTAAGTTCACTGCCAGCGGGCACAGGAGCAGCATTACCGGGGTAGCGGACGCAGTAGCAGCTGCCCACGGGCGCGGGCCCCCCTGAGCGCACGGGCCCCGGAGAAACTGCTACCCCTGCTACCCCGGTAGTTACGCCCCTGGTGTCGGGCACTGCTGATCTGCGGCACATGTGATCGATAGAAGATCCAACACATTATCCGAAGTATTTTGCTTGTATAACATCTGTGTAAGTAAAGTGCATGCAGTGATTGCAGCCTAGTAGCGCCTCTCAGCAGTACAGTGTAGCTCTGTCCTTTTTTTGTGTGTCAGAATGAGACTCCTTTGGGCATCAGGTGTGGAGGACTCAAAAAAAAAAAAAAAAAGAATAAAAAATCTGTTTATAATTAAAACCTATGTTAAATGTCATAAGGTATATTTCTCAAGTAGAAGCATGTCCAGAACCCGTTGTCTTCAGTGATGATAAAGTATGCATGATCATGATGGCTACTAATGGATTCTTTGTTTCATTTTACTCAGCAGTTTCAAAATGGTTTTGGAGGAAATGTGAACAAAACTTACCCAGCACCGATGGATGTGGCAAATAGCGCTCAGACTGCTACCCTTCTACCGCCTCATCACCATCATCTGCCCACAAATTCCAAAATTTACCCCGACTTGCCATCAGGGGGGTTCTTGTAAATGTGAGGAGCATAGCCCCTGCAGACTCGGCCTCAGTAAGCAAAGACTTGATGCTGAAATGCTTTAAAAGCCTGATTCCATCCCAGAGAGTTTATTTGGGCTATTTGCACTTGGTAGACCTCCATCAGCTTACGTATTGGACTGGACTGGCCAGGCCACATCCGGATGTAGAGAGAGCTTGTTTTGGAGAAGAGGAAACGTTTTTCCCACTTTATTCAAAGAACTTATAATTTTCAGTGAAATTTTAAAGCAATGTATTTTTACAATACAGCTCTGTAATATATGACAACATAGGAGACATAACAAGATAAGGTGACCGTTTTATTTTCCCCGTCACTGCTATCCAATGAAATTGTTCCCTTGTAGAGCACTTGCGCCCTTTGAGTACTAATGGTATGTTTTACCATTTTCTAGAAAGAGTTTTCTTACCTTAATTTTGCGCCTCTTTAAAATGAAGCACTTATTCTTAAAGTGGCAGTTCCATTCACTGTGTCTTGACCACTTTGCACTGTCTGATAGACTGGATTAATTAGAATGTGTCACTTTCTTGCGTAGAGCGGTTTTGTAACTTTAGGTGATATCATTAACAGATAGTGAATCCCAAAGTAGTTGTGATGTGTTAATCCACCACTGGAATTTAATTTGGACAATCAACTGGATATTTTTTTATTTGGAATCTAGAAGTCATCCAGTTGTGTGATGTAGGTATGTATTCAATGCACCTTTTTTGTCTGTACCTATTTAGAGTACCCATTCATCATAGACTTTGATGGAAAGCCCAATAAAGCCCAATGCTCAGACTTCTATTGCTAGAACAAGCCCTTGTAGCCCCCCTGAGAGGAGAGTACTTGTGTATTACCCATCATTTTGATCTGTCTCCACGAATTGGACCCTTTTATTCCTAGTTCACTTGTATCTGTCATATTTTCACTTTGTGCAAAATGCTAGACATACTACATATTATTATAATTACTGATCTTTTTCCACAACTTGACAAAGAGACAACTATTAGGATGTCTAAGAGTGATATTAAAAACGAAATAAAGCTATGCATCTGATTTTACAGAATGAATCCTATGCAGGTTCTGCATACAAGAGAAGGCCACCATCTTCTCGGTATCCAACCACTACCGTTCTACTAAAGATATTCGTTCACCGGCAAGAGGTCTTTCAGACTTATTTCACTTTACCCAATTTATTTTATTCATTTCTGATCATTTCTTTAATATTCTACAGAGATTTTATCTGCAGAAATGCTGACAGAAGGGATTCTTTTAAACATTAGCATTCGATCACCAACATTCAGGCAAATCGTCTCCAAACCTACAAAATGTTTGCGCTTCCTCTGGTCAATGTCACTGTGTATGTAGCATTGGCTAGATATACACGTGATTTATGACATATGTTATATTCCCTTACATTAAACAAGACTATTTTTTGAGGTCTGGTTAGTGGTGCTGTCACTTTAATCTGGTCTGTTTGCATATACAGAGATAATGAATTCATGCAATACCTTTATAAACCTATCTTGTTCCCAAAAACTGTTTACATAGGTTAAAAGAATTATACATTTAAGTCCAATGTAGAAAAAAGTACATTAAGGCCTTCACATTTGCATTATGGCTTCTACTCCTAGTGGTTCCATGAATGCAATGTGCGATCCATTGTGATACTTTTCAGAACAAACTACACTAAATGTCTAGAATTTGTGATAGCAAAAATAATGTTGCAGAATGTGCTACGCTTCCTGACAAAAATACTAAAATCCTTGATGCTGCCAATGTGAGCAGCTCCAGCTACACCATTATATCAAAGGGGTTGTCCAGTTTGTTATAGTTTTGGTTAAATAGGGCCGCAATGGGGAAAAAAAAGAGATGAAGGGAAGTGATGTTGACCTCGCCGTTCCCCACCACTGCCACCCTGCAGCCTTCATGGATGTGCTTCTCTGCACTTACCCAACATGAAGAATAGACTTGTGCTCCATACTGAATGACTGGAGCACAGGCCTCTCCTGTTAGCATGCACAGTGGGGAACTGAGAGGTGAGTAGAACTTTTTTTATTTCCCTTATTGCAGCCATATTTAACCATAATTAATTGGACAACCCCTTTAAAACATCTTATATAGCACAGAAGTAAGATGGTGTCAGATAAGACGGGGTAATGAAGGTTCCCCTTATTAGACTTTACTCACTAGTTCATACAGTGTATCTCTAATAGTTTATAAATGTAAAATGTATTAAAATTATAAATTTAGGTTTCATATTGTTTTAAATCCCTTTTATTGTGCTATCAGCTAGCATTCCATAGACCACAAATTACAGGTTCCTAGGGTGCCCTATACTTTTTGGGAATGTTTAGTACATAATGTTTAAATATGCTTCTCTCAAGGATAGGACATGTTTTACTGTTCCCTAAATTATTTCCTTTTTATGTCCTTCATATCTACAGTACTATTGCTGAAAGACCCAACATAACTGTCAGTTATCTATTGCCTTCACTGTGTCCAGGCAGTGTCGTAGGTCAGTGATTCATAATATATAAATGGAATACATTTTAGGACGAAGGTAAAGGTGATTTTCCAGTTAGAAGTATTTAGAAGCCATTTGTTCTCCATATGGTCAAGATTTCCCTGCCTTACATAGGTAGTTAAAGATCTGCATTGCAGCTTCTTCCAGTTTCTGATACAAAAGCAATCCAATGCAGCCAATGTGATGGAAATGTTTGACCAAATTATATTTAAAGGCAAAATATTGGTTTAAAGGGGTTGTCTCACTACATCGATTCATTTCACCTCAGTCCTGTTTTCTTGGTTTCACTTTGAATTCAGGGGAGTGTTTACTGGCTTCCACTAGAAGCCAGGTCTGTAGCTACAGCAACCAGTGCTGGCAGCCTATCATGAGAGATCAAACCGGTCTGTAGCTATAGCGACCAGAGGAGCTGATGCAGCCCATACAAGAGGGGATATCTCAGAATAGGTAGGATACAGTTAATGGACATATATTGCAAAGTGACTTGTTTTTGCAAGATCTTTTAACATAAACAGCAATCCTTATAGTGAGACAACCCCTTTAACCCTGACAACCTGTATAATTAGAGCCATTGTCCATTTTCTTATCCCTTCTAAGAAATTGGGAATTCATAGGAGGTCATACCTATATTGTTACTTTATATATATATTTTTTATTGCATTGAATCCCCTTATAATCTGGAGTGGAGAGCAACTACAGAGAGCATGTTCCTCGCACCTCTGCAGCATGTAGACACCCATATGTGAAGCTTGTAATGTTTCATTTCCCCTTCGATGGCGCTGCAAGGGAATTGAACACTTGCTGCCATGTTACCCAACAGATTACAGTTGACTACAAGTTTCTTCTAACTATAGGAAATGGTTCCTCCTCTTGAATCTTACATTCATATTTGCCCATTTAACCATATTTTGTATAAAACAGGTATCAAAAACAGATTTGCCATAAGGAGAGCAATGTTTTGTAATATACAGATCTTGTACTTGCTTGTTTCTCCTTGTGAGGCAGAGAAGCCAACGTTGCATTGCTATAGTGAAAGTCTTTCCAAGCACCAGGAAAATAACCTGTGCCTTACCTTGTTTTTCTTATTATTTTATATAAATATATATATATATCTATATATGACTCTATGCAATGTTTCTCATGTCAACCTGTCCAGACACCAAGGATGGCATCTGCATTAGGGTTTGTTTGTACAGTAGAAAATAAAACAGTATTGAGATGTTTTTTTCTTTGCTTAGAGTGTCATGAATGAAAGTAAAAGCTTTTGTGTTTGTTTTTTGTTTGTTTTTGTTTTTTTTTTTCTTAAAAAGAAAGAAAAGCCGTTGATTTTATGCATTAGAAGAACGGAAACCCTCACTAACTTTGCACTTGATGGAGTCCGTGCTTGCTTGGAATGAAGGATTCCTTGTTTGCATTTAGTATGCATTACCTTCCAAGCTTCAGTTATATTGTATTTGCAGCACTGTTCATTTGTATCTGTCATGAGAGCGTCACTAAAGTGGAAGATGCTCTGTCCTCAGCCTGTTACACTAAAATGCCCAAATGCAAGACTATTGAACATATGTAGAAACAATGCCTTTTCTATCTGTTGTATGTATTGCTTGCATTTGATTTCCTCCTTTGTCATATACAAACCACAGCAATGCTAGCACTAGACATGTCTTAAAATGCAAAAACATTTTTTTCAGATCCGAGTCCTGAACAAAAATACAAAAACCGTGAAGACAAAAATCACCGTAAAGGCTGCTTTACGTTGTAGCTTAACCAGTGTGCTAATTGTTACATGTTATTATACCTGCTGAATTATAGCTTTTTTTTATTCTTAAATAAGATGTAAAGTGTAAACACAATTCTATGTTCATATATCGTCGCCCTTTGTGATGTCGAGACGACCGAACACATTTTTGTTTCAGTCTTGTCGGGCACAAAGGTTTAAAAATCAAATTTTTAAAGGAATACTTCTTTGTATTTTTTTTTTTTTTTTTAAATCTCAAAAGATTCTTTGAATTGTAGATGCGTCAATACTTGATGCAACAATGTTTCAAATAATAATAAAAATGTATATGTTAATGTGATGACATTGTGTGTGCCGTGTAACTTATATGTAATGAACAAAATCTGCTTTCTATGTAAGAATTTTAAAATACTGAAAGTTTATTTGCCAGTGTATGGCAGAAGAAAATCCTTCAGATAAAATTGTATTCTGTGTAATTCAAAATGAAGCAGAAAACAATGAAAAAAAGTCACATTTGTGTTTTTGTTTTTTTATATTGCTTAATAAAAAGACAATCGTATGGACTGGATGTGATTGGCACAATGTCAGAATTATTCTACAACAAATACAAAGGGCCACATGTATGAACCTGTTTAGGTCTAAAACTCACTTTTTTGCCCATAGGTTACTATGGGCAAAAGAGTGAGTCTTAGACCTAAACAGTTTCATACATGTGACCCTAAGAGTTAGACAGCAGCACTACTTTTCAAATGGGGATGCACCACTCCTGGCCCCCGAATCCAAGAGGCCCATAAAAAGCATGCTGGATAAAGACCCTGTTAGGTCGAAATGTCGCATGCTTTTATTGGGTGTATTTGTGGAGGAATAAAGAAGCTTTTTTTTTTAATACACGAACCCGCTGGATGCTGCTTCTTACTATAAATATTTGGACAGAATTATTCTACACACCTAAAATGTGGCATTTAAAATGCAGCATGGTCTGAGAAAAATCCTAGTGGATATCTACTTTCCAAATGTGCTTATTGTGTTCAGTACCTTAAAAAGGAATATTTGCTTCAGAGAAGACATTTTCTCCCTTAACTCATTTTTCAAAGTGTGCTTTAAAGAGAACCTGTCACATAGTTTATGCCCCCCCTTGCTGAGGATGGCACAAGCTAGTGTCAGACCTGCTGTTCCCAGCACTGTGCCCCTTATTCTGTAAGATGCTGGAGTTTGAGTATTTAGTGCTCAAATCTGCAGTTTTCAGCCAGAAGAGTCATAAAAGGTGTCAGTTTTTTCAAACCCGCCCACCACAACTGATTACCTATTACTTTGAATAGGTAGAAACATGTGAATTACTGTCAGTGGGCGGGTCTAACACCTACAAGAATAAGATTTGAGCATTAAAGGGGTTTTCCAAGAAGTGAGTTCCTCAACTAACAGGCTGATGCGCCCCTCTTGAGGCTTGAAAAAGGGGCGTTGTGTTTCTGTGTTTAAAAAAACAAGTACATCCTCTGTGATTTCATTGCACCACCTCCCATACAAGCTCCTTATATTCAGTCTCTGTTATTGAGAAGATAATCTCAGTGAAAAATAGCAAAATTTATTTGTTCACGAACGTCAGGGGGAGGATGGCTGAAACGGAGCCAGGGGGGTGTCTGCATTTTTTCTCAGTAATTTTTTTAAACCAGGGTTTCTAAAACAAAAGACACAGGGGGTCTTTTCTCCCCCCATCCTTTCAAAGCTCGTTCTTTCCCTGCCATCAGCAAAGAAGTGCAAAAAAAACAAGTGGGCCAGATCCGCTCCTGGCGTGGGTTAATGTAAACAGTCGGGGAAATAAGGGCACTTTGGTGTAGCTTCAGAGGGTTCACTTTTTTAATGACCCAATTTGAAAGTGATTACCCATTTTGGAGGATCCCAAAGTCAACATTAGTCATGGCAAAACCCCCTTTTAAATCTCTAAAATCAGCATCTTACAAAAATAAAGGGCACGCGCTGGAAAGCGGTCTTTTCCCCTGTACAGTAGCACTGTGTGGAAAATTCAACAAAACTACACTAAACTGCCCTGTGAGTGAGCAGAAGCATCACTGTGCAGAGAAACCCTTTCAATAGGCGAAAAAGACAAACTATGCTACTCTAAAAAAAAATAGGCCCCTTTTCACCCCCTTTGGGAGTTTGTGTTTCCCCAAGTTGCCTTCTGCTTACCGAGCCTTACAATGTGATTAGGAGTAAAGGAAAACCAAATACTCGGTGCAGTGTAGAGTGTTGACTGGCTGGATATGAGTGGGTGTATGAATCTGAGGGGGCATACTGCTGTGCAAGATGTGTGCACACTGCCTTTTTAGAACCCCGGGATCCGGGATCAAAAAATTAGCAAGTGGCGACACTGAAATCCATTCCCCTTTGGGAAGCGACCGGCTGCCCAATGAGCAATCACTGCAGGTGTAGATACTGGGAGGGGGTAGCATGGAGTGCAGGAACATAAGGAAAGTAGATGGGTAACAGTAAAAAAGGGAAGGGGTAGGGGGGAAGAGTGTCAGGGAGGCTAGGTCTGAATGGTCACCCCAACAAATTTGAAGATTGGGGGATGGGGGGAGGGCGGTCAGAAATAGCATTGCTGCAGCAAGACACACCCCTGTCTGCTCCAGAAAGAGGGGAAAATAGGAGTGCAGGTAGGCTAGACGGGTTTTGCATATTGGGGACTCCATTATTAGGGGCACAGACAGGGCTCTGCCCAAAGCCCGGGGATCCGAAAGTGTGTTGTTTCCTGGGGCCGGGTTCGAATATCGGGATGGGGTTACGATTGCTGGGTGGGGTGGTGAGAATCCAGCGTCATGGTCCACATTGGCACCCAATGACAAAGTTAGGGTAGGTGGAGTGTCCTTAAAACTTTTCAGGGATTGGGCCCAAAAGCTCAGGGAAAGGGACCCCCAAGGAAAAATTTTCAGAAATATTACCTGTTCCCGAGCCACCCCAAAGGAGGCAGGGGGTTTTGGGGGAAATGTGGCTAAAAAATTGGGTAGGAATGGTTTTGGGTTTTGGGGAAAAACTGGGTGATTCTGTCTTGGTAAAACTCATGCTAGGGATGGTTTGCCCCCTAAATGGGGAGGGTGCAGCTGTTTGGGGGACAAAAAGGGCCCCGGAATTGGGAGGAATATTTAAACTGGGACGGGGGGGAGGGTAACTCACTTGCATCAAATAGTGAAGATAGAGAGTTTTGGGGGGGGGGAATTAGGAATTTAAAAAACCAGGGGGGGTGGAGTGGAGGGAGGGGGTGTAGAATAGATAAAAAGGGGGGGGATCAGGGAGAAGGTTTTTTTTTAAAAACTGAAAAATCTTAAATTGCATGCTGACCAATGCCAGGAGTTTGACCAACAAAATTAATGAACTAGAAGTATTAATAGCTAAAGAAAAATATGCAAGGGGGGGGATAACTGAGACATGGTGGACAGAGCTAGGATGGGGGGTTTAATTTAGGGGGTTTTAAGTCTTTTTAAAAAGGATCTTTAAAGCCCGGAAAGGGGGGAGGTGTTGTCTCTATGTAAAATCTGTCTGAAACCAAACACTGCGGGAAGAAAAGGGTACGGTAATAAACATGTGGAATCATTAGGGTAAATTACGGGGGTAACAATAACAATATAAAACTAAGGGGGGTTGCTATAGGCCCCCCAAATATAACAAACCATGGAAGATGTATCCTCGGGAAATTGAGGGCGGCTAATCAGAATGAGGTTATTTTTTGGGGCGTTTTAAAACTTCCAGACAAAATTGGGAATTAAAGCTTGTAGCTTATAAAGGGAAAAACATTTTTTGCAATAACTAATATAATTACCTTTGCCAAATGGTGCGGGAAACCGACTAGGGGAAAAAGGGCCCTTTAGCCCTAATTTTAACTAATGACCAAAGGGAGTAACAAAGGTTCAGGTTGGGGGCACCTAGGGAAAAGTGACCATAATATAAAAAATTTCCTTTTTATCCTTCAATAGAGTTTTTTTTTCAGGAGCCACAAAACACTGAATTTTGGGAAGGCAATTTTATTCGTTAGGGGGGGCCCTAAACCGTATTGACGGGGACAATGTTTTTTAAATATGGGCAGAACAAATATAAATGGGATTTTTTTTTTAAAAAACACCCTACTACCATGTGAGAGGTACATACCTTATGGTAATAAAAAAATCAGAAACGGAAAAACCCAATGTGGATAACGGGATGTAAAAGGGGCAATAAAAAAACAAAAAGAAAGCTTTTTCCCCTAAAAAAACAGGAGGGCAGTGAAGAGGCACTAAAAACTATGGGGAAAAAAAAAAAGTGTGTAAAAAAAAGATAAAGGAAGCAAAGTGGAGACAGAAAGACATATTGCTATAGAAAGTAAAAAAACCCCCCAAAAATATTTTTTAACTATATAAATGAAAAAAAGTTAAAAGGGAAAAAATGTTGGCCCTTTGAAAAATATTTGAGGGATAGACAGTAGGGGGCGATGAGAAAAAAAGAAAAGAATTAAACATTTTTTTCCACTGTATTTACCAGGGGGAGCCTTCCTGTTGAACAGAGGATGGGTAAACTCCAACAAAAAAGTTTTTGTCAACCCAGGAAGAAGTGCGCTCCGTTTAGGAGATTAAAAATGGGACAAATCCCCGGGGCCAAGGGCATACACCCCGTGTCCTAAGAGATTTTAAGTGATGATAAATGGCCCCTTTTAAAAAAAATTTTCAGGACGCAAAATAACGGGTATGCCCAAAGGATTGGCGATAGCAAATGTGGTCCCAATATTCAAAAAGGGGCAAAAAGTGTCCGGGAAACTATAGGCCAGAACTTAATCTTTTGTAGGTAAAATTGTTTAAAGGTTTTCTCGAGATGTATCCTGGAGTATCTCGCTGAAAAATAAATGTAAACGCCGTTCCAGCATGGGGTTTATGGGTCGGTCCCCGTCGGTAAACTCATCAGTTTTTTTTGAGGAAATTTGTGCTAGACTGGTTTTTAGGGAAAATTTTTTTTAAAATTTTATCTAGATTTTTCTAAAAGCATTTGGTACGGGGCCACATAAAAGGTTGGTAAATTAAATGAAATGCTTGGACTGGGGGGAAAAAGTGTGCAAGTGGGTAAGTAATGGCTCCTGATAGAAACAAAGGGGAGTAAATTTTCGGTAATATCGACCCGGATCGCTGTTAAGTGGGGTCCACAAGGGGTCAGTTTGGGCCCCATCCTCTTTAAAATTTTATTAATGATCTTACACGGGGTTACCAGTAAATATCGATTTTTCAGACAAACTAAGTCTGTAAAGTAATCAAACAATAAGGTAAAATTTTTATTACAAAGGATTGGTAAGTTGGAGGCCTGGGCGGGAAATGGCAGATGGAGGTTTAACCTGAAAGTGCAAGGTTATGCACAGGGGGGAAGAGAAATCCAAAATTACATGATTACATGTTAAATGGAAAAAAAAAAAAAATGGGGAAAAAATGACAGGAGAAGGATTTGGGAAAACCTGGTGGACAGTAAATTAATTGTTGCGCCAGTGTCAGGCGGCAGCGCCAAACAAATAGGCTCAGCGTTTATTAAAAGGGGTAGATGACATGATGAGAAAAATTATTTCCCATTATACAATCACTGGTTAGACCACCATGGAATATTGTGTTTCAGTTTTGGGGCACCAGTGCACGGGAAAGCATTTTAAGCTTGAACAGGTACAAAGGGGGAAAAAAATAATAAAAGGCCCGGGTGGACTACAGTAACCCAGAAAAATTGCAAGATTTTGGGTTATTTAGTTTAGAGAAAAGAAGGGTTCGGGGGGGGCATAATAAATATTTTAAATACATCAAAGGTCAAAATGAGATCTCTCCCAAGATTTTTTATAACACGGGGCTGTATCTAGAAAAAGGGGGTATCCTTTTGTCTGAGGAACAAAAATTTCTACAAAACATAGAAAGGGGGTTCTTTACTGTAAGACAGGAGACTATGGAATTCTTGCCAGGGGGTGGTCATGGGGAATTCAATAACCCAGTTCAAAAAGGGTTTGGATGCATTTCTGGGCTAATAATTAACAAAATTATGTGATAGGATTCAGGAAGGGGGGATTTATCCAGGATTTTTTTTGATTGCCCGGTTGGAGTCAGGAAGGAATTTTTCCCTAAAATGAGGACAATTGGCTTCTACCTCATTGGGGGGTTTTTTCCTTTCCCCTGGAAACACCTTAGCACAACAGGCTGAACTAGATGGACGATTAGTATTTTTTTAGCCTTACAAACTATGAAACTATGATGTAACTTAACCCTGCAAAAGAAAGTATGGTATGACCTGGACACTGTGCGGGCTCACAATTGGAGCGCACAATCACAGCAAGGAACTAGCTGTATACTACAGCTGGCCACATGTGGTGTCGCCTACAACCAGAGCTTACGCTGGTCATGGGCAATTAACCCCTTAGCTGCAGCGGTTGATCACAGCAGCTAAGGATAAGACAATCTGCATCGAATGCGCTTGCTAGTAACCCGGAAAAAACCCAAAAAAGGCTTTGGGGTCTCGTGAGTCACTACGGCGTATTATTAAAGTTACAATCATAGAGTATCCGTCACTGAAAAAAAAGTCCCCTACGATCAGAAATAAAGTGCGCATATTTGGTATCACCACGTGCGTAACAAACCCAGCTTTAAATTTGTATGTTATTTTAACCCCCCAAGATAACCTATAAAAAAAAAAAGGGCCTAAATTGCAATTTCATCCTCGACATAAAATGGAAAATAAAAATTGATAAAAAGTCATAAACCCCTAAAAAGGGTTAATGAAAAAGGGCAATTCACCTTGTATATGGAAAAAAAAAAAAGTTAGGCTATCGATAGCGTGCATAAATTTTGTTTTACACAAAAAAAACACACCCTTTTTTTTTTTTTTTTTTTTTTTTTTTTAACAAAATAAAAAATAAAAAATTGGGTAGCCGAAAAGTATGACCTGAAGTGAAAAAATTAAGTACGGGATACTGCACCGTGAGTGCTGATAAAAATAAAAAACACTACTAGGATTGCAGTATTTTCTTCATCCTGCCTTTCAAAAACAGATTTAAAAGCAATCAAAAAGCCTTGTCCCCCCAAAAATATCAGTAAAAGCATCAACTCATCCCGCGAACTACAAGACGCTACTTTGCTCTGTACACCAAAAAATTTTAAAAAAAATTCTCTCAGGCAATGGCGATGCAAAGACGGGTTTTCCTTTTTAAGTAAAAGTGTTTTTATTGCGTAAAAACAGTAAAACATGAAAAAAAATACAAATCGGGTATTGCTGTAATCTTAGCAACTTTCTGAATAACGTTTGCATGTCCTTGATACTGCATGATTCGTGGTTGAGCCAAATAGTGCACTAGGGCCACATACGGAAGAACCCTAAAAACGACAGAATTAGGGAAATCAATATTAAGTTGCATATTCCTTGTAACAGCTACTGTGTTTCAGTGAATAATGGCTAAAAATTGGGGGAAAAAAAGTGAAGTTTCAATTCCACTTTAATTTAATTTCTGTAAAACACCTAATGGATTAATAAACTTTCTAAATGCTGTTTTGAATAGTTTAAGGGGTGCAGTGTCTTAAATGGAGTCATTTATGTGAGTAACATACAGGCCCCTCAAAGTCATGTCAGAATTAGATTTGTCCCTAAAAAAATCAATGTTGCAAATTTTCTTGAAAATGTGAAAATTCTTTAGTACATTTCAAAAACCCCTCTTGTCTAAAAATAGAGATTTAAAAATTATGCCAATCTCCAGTAGACATTTAGTAGATCCTAGTTGTAAACTATTTTGTGTGGAATAATTATTACACGGAAACATTTTTCAAAAAATTTTTTCATTTTGTTTTTTTCAAAAATAAAAAAAGGATTGCTTACCAAACTTTCTTACTAATTTAAAATAAAGTGTGTGATGAGAAAAAAATCTTTGAGTCAATGGTTGTAAAAGTGTCAAAAAGTTATTCCCCCCCTAAAGTAACAAAAACAAATTTAAAAATGGGTCTCTTTTACGGAAAAAAATAGCGCAGGGTAGGCTAAAAACACTACTCCCAAAAGAGGGGTAAACTAGTAGGGATTTGAATATATTTAAATTAGTTATTCAACAAAAGGTTGTGTCAGTATGTATTTGTTGCCACCGTTTAGCATCTATGGGTCTGTGTTATTTTTGAGTCACACCCCCATTTTCACTGTTTAAAAAGTTGTCACACTATTTACATTGTATCAAAGTGTCATATCTTCAGTTTGTCAAAAAGACAAAAATTTGAATACAATATTTTCAAAAAATTTTGAGATACTTTGTGTGTGTATTATTTATGTTGTGTATATTTAAT
>JAODAL010001927.1:0-211842 GCA_025379985.1 Phyllomedusa bahiana
TGAAGTTCTGTATAAACCCTAAACCACAAATGCCCAAACCCAGAACTATTGTGCCCTATTCGGGGGACCGGAGCACCGCCAAAAAAGGGGTCGCAAATATAGCCCTCCATAAACAACCCCAGCCATATTCTCTTGGGGCCACATGTATGAAAACTGCTGGGCCAAAAACCACTTTTTTCCCATAAAACCCAAACAGAGCGCCCCTCCTTTTTTTTCCAAACAATATAAAAAAGAGAGGGACATTTGATTGGTTGCTAGTGGAAACAAAGTGAGTTTTAGACCTAGTGTCTACAATTTGCTCTTTGACTTCTTTATTCAGCAATGGCTTCTACCCTAAACATTTTTTGAATGTTTACCAAACTCAGTTCCCTGATGATGCATTTGGCATGTAGAAACATGTTGGGACATTTACATGTTTTTTATATGGCGAAGCAGTGGTTTTTCCTGCATGGGGTCGTCCCTTTCGGGGCAAGTGCTCCTGTACCTCCACAAAAGGGACACAATAATATGCTCTATAGGGCTCTAAAGGGACAGTTTTGTGTTCTTGGGTATGATACAGAACCTCGCCAAGACCTGGTAAGCCTGTCTCCACTCGCGTGTTTGGAAATATACAGATATAGACTTGTCCTTTACCTTCAACAATGTCGACCATTTCCTCCTGCACAAATCTCTTTCTCTTGCATACTGACCCCGACCTTCCGGATCTCCTCATAACTCACTGATCGGAATAAAGTGTCTCTCACTCTCACACCACCTCCTCCTCTCACCTTCTCTCTGCTGGTGTCAGGGGTCAGTCCTTCTCTATCTAGACTCTTGGCTGGGTCAGCTCATAGTATAACATGGCTTTCAGTACCACCTGTAGCTGATTTTTACTTTACTTTCCGGGTCCAGAGTTAATTTCCTGCCTCCGGATCCCAACTGCCCATATCCTTCTTCTCAAACTCTCCGTCCCAAAACTAACTAGAGAAAACTTAATTCACATTTTTCCAATATCCCATCTACCCCACCTGATCTCTTATCACAGCAACACTCTTTACTTTAACTGTCCCGAAGTCCTTCCCTTGGGATACCCTTTTGACTCCTCTCTGCTTTAAAAACAAAAAACATCTAACCCTTTAACTCTGCCTGCCATCTCCACCAAAAAATATCTCTCAAATCTGCCATTCCTCAACTTAAAATACAAAAATGCTAGTCAATGCGCTTATCATCTCCCACCAAGATTACTGCAACATCCTTCTCTGTGGTCTACAGTCTAGCACTCTTGCTCCCCCTCAAACCATCCTCAACTCTGCTGCCGGTCTTACCCACCTCTTTCCTCACACTCCTTTGCCTCTCCCCTCTGCCAACCCTCCATTGCCCCCAAAAATTTATTTTGTGTTACAACCATACCTACCCGGGTTTTTCCCTAACCCTCCCTCCATACATCCTGCCAAATCTCTAATAATCTCCACTCCCACATGACCTTTTTTTCTATCTCCCCCTAATCATTCTTCACACACCCATCCCAAAATTTTGTTGTGCTTTTCCCCCATACTCTTGAACTCACGCCCCAACACATCAACTCTCTTTAAAATTTTTGCTAGTCTTTAAAAGCAACCTGACAACCCATCTCTCAGGGTAGCCTATAACCCACATTCCCTGCGGAACCCCCTCCCCCCAAAAAAGTCACCCCTCACCTCTTCTCTTCCTCCTCCTTTAAAAATTGTAACCTTTGAAAGCAGGCCCCCTCTCCCATTTTACTTTTAGTCATTTTGTCATCAAGAACGTTTCATATGTTATGTATGTAAACCCCCTCGAATGTACAGTACCCTGGAATTAATGGCGCTTTAAAATAAATGATAATAATAAAAAGAATATTAAGCAGATACTTAATGCAGATAAAGCAAGGTTTTACATACAAGAGTGAAAAGGAGCTGCTGGAAGCTGAAAATCCCTTTATATTTAGAGGATAGAAACATCTTTGGGTCAGAAACTTAATACACAAAAAAAAAAAGGGCACGTTCCCACGGGTACCCAATGGCACTCAGCTGGCCCATAAAAAAGGGAAATGCAAAAATGATACTGCACTGTATTGTAGAAAGGTGCTTCTAGACCTCCAATCACTGCACGCATTACACTAATACATATGTTCTATAAGTAAGATGTTCATGATAATTGGTTGGTTCTTCCAGTCAATCATATATGCCACAGATCAGCAGTGTCAGTGACATTATATGGTGAGTGTGGTTTCAAGATACAGATTTCCCAAAAAAACCAAATTGTATGGTAAAACATTATATCCGAGCCATTTAACAAAAATGTGTAATATATATTTCCTCCCGGATGTTTAAATTCACTTACTGTACAATTGCTTTTCTAACCAAATGTCTAATGTTTTTTCAAGCATATACTATTCTTTCTGTAAAGTCATATTTTCCAACATTGCTTCTGATTTTCTCTCTAGCTAATTTCCAATTATGCCCCCTTGTTCTTGTGTTTAGTTTCTTATTGAATCCTTCCCTTCTGAACATTAAACATATGTAAATATTTCAATCATTTCTCCCCATTGTCCATTCTATACAAGTTACTACATTATTCTTACCACAGTCCTTTTTCTTGGTTCTCTTTAAATTTTGGGGCATGTTTCTGGCTTCACTAGGCGCAGTAAACCCAGGTCTGTCAAGCGCCCAGCATGGACCCAATCGGGAGAGATCAATCAGGTCTGTACTATACACCACGGGACTGAGCGCCCATACAAGAGGGAAATCTCAGAATGGTAGGACAGTTAATGGACACAATGCAAAGTGACTTTTTTTTTGCAAAAACTTTAAAAAAAAAGCAATCCTGTAGTGAGACCCCCTTTTAAATTTATTAGTTCTTTTTGTAAATTTGGGCTTTCTGTATTTTTACATTTTTTAGCCCATCTTTAGACCCATATTTTACTAATGGTGAGTCTTCAGATTTGAACATTGTATTGAAGATGTGATCTCACTAGAGCTTTTTACTGTGGGATTACAGTCTATCTATTTCTATTTGTTATACCACTACTTTTGGGAACAAACACAAACTTTTTTTCATTTTTATAAACCACACCCACCAAAAAAAAACAACTTCCAAAACCAGAGGGGAGAAACTGAAACTTGATTGTATTATAGGATTTGAAGTAGGAACATAAGCAATGTTTTTAGGTAAAACCTAAATATTGGTGGTAACTGGCGACCACATTTTCTTCTACCTTACCCTCGGACACCACATCCCCAATTTCAAAACTAAATCTAGAATATTATCTTTTCTGGTTAATGACTTTTATAAAGATTGTCTTTTGAGTGCCTCTATTAAATTCCTGCTCTTGCACATAAATGCTCTACAGGTATTTCAGTCAGGCTTGTTGAAGTCACCCATAATTACAATAACTCCCTTTATTGACATCTCAGAAAATTTTAAACCAACTAACCCTGTAATCAAAATTCTTTAATTTTCCCGGAGGCCAATTTATAAAAAACCAGTTTTTAAAAAACAGTCTTTCCCTTTAGTTTTCAATTTTTAAAACCCCAAAGGGGTTCCCAGTTTATATCTTGTTTTTCTCATCCCCAACCATGTGAATTGTTTTTTAAAATTGTGGGGTGGCTATTACACACAGCAAAAATTTTGCAGTTTTAGTGCAGTTTCTATTGCAGATATATACCGGTAACCTTGCCAATGTGACTACCTAGTGCACAGTGGCAATCCTCCACACCCAATGTCTAATAGAGTAGTTTGCCTGGGCAACCTCTTTATGATGAAACTAGTCCGCTTTGTCTTGGAAATTCTTAAAAACTATTTCAGGATATTGCTTCATCATCATTTCCATGATATAATTATTAGGATGAGAATAGGATTCGTGAACAATACTCACTGGGTGTTGAATGGTCCCTTAAACAACTTGATCACCCAGTGAACAGTTGCTTGATGTCAGATTGGGAAGGTTTGCCTGGATAACCCCTTTAAGGTGAACATGGACCCACTTACCTACTGTTCAGCCTCCAAATATTATTAAATGGTATTCTTTTATCATCAGTTCCATAGTATAATATATTTATCAGATTTACTCACTTTCCAGACTTTAGAAAAGTGGAAAAAGTCAACAATGCTGCAGATAAGTACAATAAATAAAATTTTGTTCCGCAATAGAAACGATTCAGCTGGTTACAGTATATTAGTATATTGTAAATATTCTAAAATCGCTAATGTATCAGTCATGCAACAAGATACATTTTCATTTTGCGCCTGCAAACCATATGTAATTTCACATACACATCTCGTTAATATAGTGTTCTAACCAACAATTATCTTAATACTAGATATCAGCATTATATGTTTTGTGACTCTAGTACATTATTTGTATCAACTCCGATCCATGCTGGGTTGGTAAGCATCTGTTGCATTGTGAGTGGGCAATCATAGTGGCTTTCCACTTACTTATGAATATCAATCACATAGCATAAGGCTGCACCAGCTGGTCTTGGCCGCTGACTGCATGAGATAAAATCTACTGGACTAATGCATATTTTTTAGCACAAAGATACCAAGCAAAGCTTCCAGTATCATGCAGTATAAAGTCAAACTTTCTTTATCCTATCCAATATTCACAGAGGGCAGATACTTCTATGCTGCCAGTCTTGCCTAGGTGTTATATTAGCCAACTAAGTATAAATTCCAAAAAATATCAAAAATAATTGCAGTGTCTATTAGGTTGCTTTTAATCCACTACATGCAAAAAAATGTCTTTGTACAGTGTTTGCGTAGCAAAGATAAAAAGCAAGAGTCCTCAGTAGTTGAACATTTATTGGTTAACTGGAAATATGAAGCTTCATTAATTAGGTCTTATAATCAGGCATAGTTTATAACAATATCTAAAGAGTGACATTAGTACACAAAAAGACATTTTAATATTAAAGTAAATGAGAGAAGTGATGCAAAGAAGAATATGATGAGCAGGGGAATAAACAGTTAGAACAGTAAATAGCTGAAGAAGTTTATGGATAAGGAGTGTGTAAATGTTGTTGTCCTCTGATTGTGGTTGTAAGGGAAATGAGCCTCTTCTGATTGCTTAATTGTAGTGTTGAGCCGTACTGTTCAGAAAATGGTTAGTTTCAGCACAAACTTTACTTTTCTGATTGGTTAGTTTTTGCCGACCAATGAGAAAAGCTTACAGAACTTGAATTACTGTATTTTCCGGCAATTTCCAATATCCCAATTCCTGATGTTGCGCCGTTATTGATTTTTTGTTAGTGATTTTATTTATGTTTTTTTTAGAAGGTTTGAGCTCTTTTACAGATAATGTTTTACACCTAATAAAAACGATTTTTTTGATTCATACTCCAAGCCTCATGGAGCTGAGAGCTGATATTTATTTCTTGAGCGATCTTATATATTTTCCCTTTAATTTTAAATGATCAACTTTTTCACTACATTTAATCGCTTTTAGACTATTTAGATTTTTCTCTTTATTCATTCATTCATTCATTTGAAAGACAACTCTTTTTGCTATTCTTCTGCGCCTAAGTCCCTTCTGCGCCTCACACTCTGGCGAGGTGCAGGGGACTTTACACCACATGTATGAGCGCACCTCGGGCACTGACATATATGAAGTGCAGCTTTCACGTTCGATCTGGCGAAAAGTGGCGCTCCGACGTGCCGATCTTCATACATGTCGCCCATGGACTAGTAAGCACGGTCAAGGGTATTACATCTCACTGACTGCTCACTGGGTGAGTTGGTGGATGACAGTGCCTCTGGTGATGGGTCTCGGGCTCGGCGGATACTCTTCCACACTGCTGAAATTGAGTAGAGTCTAGATCCCCAACCTTGACAGGTAGCAAAACGTGCCAAGAGAAACCAGGCCGTTCTGAAATTAATGTGTCTTGGAGACCGTCAACACACAGGTCAAGAGCTGTGGATGGGTCTGCGCACTCAGACCGACCAGTGGCTGCGTGCTAAGAACCTGGTGTCAGGCAATGTGGTGTGCGACAGTGGGAGAAATCTCCTTTCCGCACTTAGATTTGGTAGACTTAAGCACAACCTGGTTGTGCAGAAATTTCTAAAGCGCTACCCGGGTCTTAACTGTCTGCTGAGGAAGGCTCGAGGTCACTTCACACTTCTGGCGTTTGCACCCTGCTTTGGCACGACTAGCAGCATTGCAGCATCATCTGGGCCTCCCCGCCAACCAGCTCATTGTTGACGTGGCAATATGATTAAATTCCACCCTCCACATGCTCCAGCAATTGTGGCAGCAGCTTAATGCCATTATGCAGTATGAAGTGTCGCATGGTCTGACGAGCAGTGGTGCGGACCTCGCGGTGCTGAGCCACAGAGAGTGGAGGCAGGTGAAGGATCTCTGCAACATCCTTGACAGTTTTGAAGACGCAACCAAAATGGTCAGTCAGGACGATGGCGTTGTCAGCATGACCATTGTGGTCATATTTTTACTGGAACAAGCGTTAGACTCTCTGCGGCAGCAGGTCCCAGCAGTAATGGAGGAGGAGGAGGCGGACACAGAGCCTTACTCGCTGTCGGATGTAGAAGGCCCGACTGTTTCCCAATTGTATTGGTCTTCTTTAGGCGGTGGTTCGAGGTCCAGGGCGGGTGCAGGACAGCAGTTCAGCTCACAGAGTAGATGGCATGAAACTAGCTAGGCCTCTACTGATGGTCAGGATGAGAAGGTGGAGGAGGATGATGAGGCAGGGGTGTACACCACCGGTACCGATTACCCTTCGGTGGTAAGAGGTTGGCACAGATTTCAGGAGGAGGAAGCGGAAGAAGAGGAGGAAGGTCTAGTTAGTGCCCCTCAACCCCAAGGCTTGGAAGATCCTGGCAGCATCTCACACATGACTGCTTGGATGCTACATTACCTGCAACATGATCCACGCATCAGGGCAATCTAAATGAACAGCGATTACTGGGTGGCCTCCCTTCTTGATCCACATTACAAACCAAAAGTGAGCACTTTCCTTTCACCCACACAAATTGACAGTAGAATGCAGAAACTTGAGACAGTGCTCATTGACCAACTTGAGACATCTGTTGCGTCTTCTTAACATTCTAATGTCAGGATGGAACAACATAAGCAACGTGACAGCAGTAGAATGGCAAGTAGCCGCAGCAGGCAGGGTGGCAGAAGCGCACTGGTTAACATTTTTAACTCAGTTTTTACCACCTCCCTAATGCCTGCAAGGCAGGGCAGCATTCGGACACACCGAGACCGCCTTTAGAGCATTGTCCATGACTACCTGCGGTTCAACACCAATGTTTTTGGACTTGATCTTGACCCATTCAAATTCTGGGTGTCCAAAATGGATGAATGGCCTGAACTTGCTCGACACGCCATACAAAGTTTAGCCTGCCCGGCAGCCAGCGTTATCTCAGAACGCACCTTCAGCACAGCTGGCGGAATGATAACTGACAAATATATCTGTCTTTCCCACAAGAATGTGGATCATTTGACATTTATCAAAATGAATCAAGCGTGGATCTCTGAAGACTTTGCTGCCCTGGTTGCCGATGTCACCGACTAGTAAACTGCAGCACGTCTTCTTGACAATGTAAAATACACATTACATCAGTCATCTATTAACATCAGTCATCAATTAGTCTGCGGTAATCATCTATTAACCGTTTCAAGCCCCATACAGCCAAATCAACTGGGGCCCCCAACCGTTACTACTTCCTATATTTATAACATATTTGTGGGCTCCTTTTCGATTAAGGCCCGTGACAGGAGTACTACCCGTACTGCCCTGTTGGCACCCCTGGCGGTAGCAGCTGCCACAGGGCACTGCATCCTGAGGTGTCCCAAAAGCCCCTTTGACACATAAGAAGAAAACAGTATTGGAAATGGCACATGGTAACTGGCAGGGGTGCCAATAGGGCATTACTCTTGTCAGTGGCCCTAATCAACAAGGGGCCCAGTGATACGTTAAAAAATAGGAACTAGTAATGGGTGGGGGCCCCATTTGATTTAGCTGCATGGGGCCTTGAAATGGTTGATAGATTACTAATGGCAGCCCTGGCTAGCACTGAACCTCCATGTTTCCCTTTGGGATATGACATGTTCTTGGGCACTGGTGAAAAGAGTGATAGGGGGCTCCTGCCAGTTACCATGTCTCATTTACAATACTGGCTTCTTCTTATGTGTCAAAGGGACCCTGTAGCAGTTGCTATCGCTGCACATCGTATAGCTACGCTGTCCTTATCTTTTCAGTTAACTATTGAAAGGAATTAATTATTTTAGCCTGTGAAATTTTTTCTCTGACTCGTAGAGCCAAATTGTCTTAACTAAGTTGTTCCACGTATCCATTTTACTCTTATGGAAGGTAATTGCGGCTTCTCCTCACCTGTGTAAGTATAAAAATTAACCTGAAACATCATCTTCCATTGACTTTAATGGGGTTCAGTTTGGAGTTCGTTCCCAATTTCTAAAAATTCGGGGTTCGAATTTTTTAGTGCTCACTCATCTCACTGCCCCAACACATCAGACTCTCCTCCACTTTCACCAGCTTCAAAAGCAACCTGAAAACCCATTTCTTCAGGCTTGCCTATAACCTTCACTAAACTTGTCACTACTTCCTCCACAGACATGTCTGCCCCTCACCTCCTGTCTCTTTCCCCCTCCTTGTAGATTGTAAGCCCTCGCGGGTAGGGTCCTCTCTCCCTCTGTCGTGACAATTGTCATTATCCCTTATCACTGTACTCATTTGACTTATGTAATGTATGTAACCCTCTCGAATGTACAGCGCCCTGGAATCAATGGCGCTTTAAAATAAATAATAATAATAATAATCTCTACTTAATTGTTCTGCATATAAATATTATTGTGTGTAATGTATTGTGTCCCTTGTTAGGAATTGTTGCTGTCATTCATTCCAAAAAGGTATTATTTAGCATGCACAGTTCTAATGGGTCATTTTGGCAGCTATGTTAATTAAGACAGACATGCTTATGAGGAAAAGTAGGAGAAAGATGAATATAATCCAGACTATCCATCCCCATGACCCATAGGTAGCTGAGCACATGGAATATGATAATGGGATAAATTATACATCAAACAACCCTTGGCCTTAATCCATGTTTTCCATGATTTACTCATGAGATTATAGCCAAGAAACCCACTCACGAGAATTTTTGGCTTTAGTGAATCACAGAAATGGAAATCAGTCCAAATTATTAATCTGTCATATTTATATTTGGTATACCTGGGTTGATAAATTCATTCTTGGGAACTTAGTGGTCATGATATCTGGCTAGTAGATTCCTATGAAGAGTTTTGACACAATCTGAAATTATGGCTTTCTTAGTGTCCCCTGCATGTAAATAGCCATTCCCCTCTGTGATCTAAGCAGGAGGAGGGGCGGAGGGGGTTTTGCAATTTCCTTAAAACACCTTGGGGTGTCCCAGCCCATTGTCAGAGCCAGGAGTTACCACCAAGTGTAAGTCTGTCAACTTGTCTTAAAGCCGTGCTTTGCAGCGGATCCTTGCGCCTATTCAATCGGTTGGGGTCTGTTTTTCATTATTTTATCCTTTTTATTATATACTGTTGTGTGTATGTTTTTATGTATGTCTGTTACTTCGTAATCTTTGTAACTAAGGACTGTACCTTTAAATTAAACCTTAAAACTTCTATAGCTTTGCCTTGTTGCGCTAATAAATCCCGAACATCTCCGTAGAGTTTGTGTGGCTGCTGGTGCACATTGTTGTGTAATTCTTACCATTCTATAGCATTGAGTCTTTTCCCTTTCTTGAAACGTGGTGGCATCATGTCTGTTCATGTGGAACAGTTGGGGATATGTGTGGTGCTCAAAGTCTAAGCTGAGTGAGGGATGTGGTTTAGTCATGTATCCCTGGCCTCTTCACGTTGTGCAAGAGTTGGTGGAACCTAAGTATCCAAGATGGATTGGGCCATAGATCTGTCTGTGGTTTCCCTTTTCCCTGGCACATAATTGAGATTGACAGTGGGATCTAATTGTCTGCCCTCCTTATTGTGTGCCCCTGTGCATTTGACATTCCATCCTTTCCCTTTTTCCTGACAGTGATCTAGTCCAAAATCTGAGGGGCACACTCCTTGAAGCATATTAACACCTGTGCAGTGAAGTTTATTTTATACTCATTTAATTCCTAAATGTAAAATCAAGCAACTTTTTAAATAGTTTTCATTAAAATTTTCCTACCTTTTGCTGCTCTGGAGTTTTTCCAAACTTGGAAGACTCTTCTGCAGAATCTCAAACAAATCTGTTAAAGCATTGTTCCAACTTCTAAAAAGCTCTCTTCCTCTTTTTTTCTCAGTGTTAGAGATCGTGGGGGAAATGGGAGAAATTGTACATGGTAAATCAAAGCAGGAAGATGAGAGGAAAGCACATACAATGTCTAAGGAGAATCAGAAATCAGAAAACCTTTGGTAAACTCTTCTAAACACATGGAGAACATGCTGATACAATTGATGGCACTATACAATTCAAAGAAACATGTAAATAAATAGGAACTGTGCCATTAGCTCATTAATTTATACGGGGTGGACATTTGTGGCACATCCACAAATACTTCCTTTAAGATGTTGTAGCTAGTAAGTGGAGCAGCTAGGAACCTAGGCTCTGTTCCCTTGAGCTGCACAATAGAGAACTTTAACAAGTAAATAATAACACTAGTACAAAGCCCTAACAATTACCTACAGTTGTGCTCAAAAGTTTACATACCCCAGCAGAATTTTTGCTTTCTTGGCCTTTTTTCAGAGAATATGAATGATAACACAAAAACTTTTTTTCCACTCATGGTTAGTGGTTGGGTGAAGCCATTTATTGTCAAACTACTGTGTTTTCGTTTTTAAATCATAATGACAACCAAAAACATCCAACTGACCCTGAAGTTTATATACCCTGGTGATTTTGGCCTGATAACATGCACAGAAGTTGACACAAATGGGTTTGAGTGGCTACTAAAGGTAACATCCTCATCTGTGACCTGTTTGCTTGTAATCAGTGTGTGTGCATAAAAGCTGAGTGAGTTTCTGGGATCCAGACAAACTCTTGCATCTTCATCCAGCCACTGAGGTTTCTGGATTGTGATTCATGGGGAAAGCAAAAGAATTGTCAACGGATCTATGGGAAAAGGTAGTTGAACTGTATAAAACAGGAAAGGGATACAAAAAGATATCCAAGGAATTGATAATGTCAGTCAGCACTGTTCAAACTGTGATTACAAATGGAAAATCATATGCTCTGTAAAAACCAAACCACTATCAGGTGGACCAACAAATTTCGGCCACAACTGCAAGGAAAATTGTTCGGGATGCAAAGAAAAACCCAGACATAGCATCAGATGAAATACAAGACTCTCTAAAAACTAGCGGTGTGGGTGCTCCAAGATGAACAATAAGGAGGCACTTGAAGAAAAATCGGCTGCATGATCAAGTCGCCAGAAGAAAGCCATTACAGCACAAATGCCACAAAGTATCTCACCTACAGTACACCAAATAGCACCAAATAGCACAGAGACAAGCCTCATAACTTCTGGAACAAGGTAATTTGGAGTGATGAGCCAAAAAGTTAAATATTTGGCCACAACCATAAACATTACATTTGGAAAGGTATCAACAAGACCTATCATGAAAGGAACACCATTCCTACTGTAAAGCGCGGAGGTGGATCGCTGATGTTTTGGGGGTGTGTGAGCTACAAAGGCACAGAAAACTTGGGTCAAAGTTGAAGGAGAGATAAATGCAGCACATAATCAGCAAATAGTGGAGGCAAATTTGCACTCATCAGCCTGGAAGCATGGGACGTACTTGGACGTTCCAACATGAAGGTTCTGGAGTTGCCATCTAAGTTTCCTGACTTCAATATCAGCCACTGAGCCACTCTGAGGAGATCTCAAGCATGCAGTTTATGCAAGACAGCCCAGGCAGCTTTACCATCTAAGAAAATAAAGAGCCTTATCCACAACTACCACAAAATACTTCAAGCTCTCATTGATGTTAGAGGGGGCAAAACACAGTATTAACAACTGGGGTATGTGAACTTTTGATCAGGGTCATTTGGATGTTTTTGGTTGTTATTATGATTTAAAAAGCGAAAACACAGTAGTTTGACAATAAATGGCTTCACCTAACTATTAACCATGAGTGGAAAAAAAGTTTTTGTGTTATCATTCATATTTCTGAAAAAAAGGAAGAAAGCGAAAGCATAAAATTTGGCCGTGGTGTTATGATAGAAAAACTTTTGACACAACTCGTATAAAGCAGCCTAGGGGTAAGCACAACGATAAACATCCAGGCAAACAGTGTTAAACAGCATTTTGAAGTCTGCATCTCTTGTGATCTAAGGCTGTAGAGGAGTTAACCGTTGTACTCCCGAGGGTGTAGGACAAGGAAGATTTTATTATAAGGCTGAGTGTTTAGGGCAGTGAAATGACTAATTTTTGGATCCTTGGTGAATGAAATGTAAGTTTTAATGCTTTCATACAGAGGGTCAAGTGGGTTACTCACCCCTTCAGGATCTCATGTTGACCTGTTACTAGAGGCTGAACAATAATAGTTCAGCTTCATGGCGTTTGATCCCTGGATCACTCAATACATTTAATGTATCAATTTGAAGTGGAATTTAAACAGTTCTCCTTATCATGCTGTTCACATTTTGACACCATAAGAACAAGACAACAACTTACAATTGATCAACCATTTACATCAGCATCGTCTGCATGCTAGATGACTGGCAAGGGTACCTGACTGGTAGCTATCTTTAATATCTTCATTGGATCAGTGAATTGACTTTCATCACTAAACAGCACTGAGGATCACTGGTTCCTCATCCAATATAGATGCACCCTGGCCCATACAAGACAATGATGCCCATGTCTGATGGGGTAGTGAGGTTATCTAGTACGAAGATCATGGTGATGTAAATGGTTATGAATGGTCTGACGTGACACTTGGGTGCTTCTCACCTAGCTTAAACGTTCCTGGAGTTGTGTGACATTCATCATCCAGTTCCACAGGGCATTGTTTACAATGAAGTGGTCATCAGTGTATGATGGAGCCAAAGGACATCCACTTATTGTCTTTCTGTGACTCTTCTAGTCTCTTTCTATCTCTGTTGCAACCCACTGATGACACTCTAAACTCAGTGGCCACTTCCGTCTAAAGGAACCTGCTTGAAGCTTTGCGGTGGTGAAGAACTGCTGATAAATTGTAAGATGTTGTCTTGATCTCATGATGTCAAAATGTTAACAGTATGGTGAGAAGGACTGTTTAAATGCCAATTCAAATTGATTTCCTAAATGTATTGTGCGATTCAGGGATCACACAACGGAATTTTGCAATTAAGCTCCTTGTTAGAGTTCAGCAAGTTGTGCAAAATATACCGAAAGACACTAAACAGTTGGACATGTATATTCTAAAATTAAGAGATGATCTCATTTAGTTCATTAAAAAAAAAATCAAGAAATTTTATGTTCATCTTAAAGGGGTTTTGCCACGAAGTAAAATTTACGTGGGAAGCTTGCAAATGAAATAACAAACATTTTCACCATTCATTATTATTAAAAATTCTGCACCGTTTTTGTTTTAGCTGCTCCTTTAGTGATCCATTGTTTACAGCTCATCTCCAGGGGATACGACCAGGGCTGAGAGCTTCTCAGTCCTGGTCGCACATGCTCAGACATCACCTCTCCTCTCAGGCAGCTACTGGGTGTTCAAACCCCAGGTGCCGTCACTATACTCCCATCCTTTGTACTCCTTAGTAATTAGTCAAACAGTGCAAATAAATAAAAAAGAAACCTCAATCAGGTCTGTGCATTGAGAAAGAGAAAAAAAAATCAACACAGGTTTGGTTCCTGCAGGGATTTGAACCTAGGACCCTTGTGCTGTGAAGCTGCTCACAATGCTTTACATAAACAGATCTTTCTTTGACTACAGAGAGGAAAGGCCTGGTGATGTCATCCTGCTGGGTCACATGATATGCAATTCAAACAAATCACACACGCCTCCTTGGGAGCACACAGAGCTGAAGAGCTGGATACAGGAGGTATGAAATGAGATTGTGGCAAAAACCCTTTAAAGTTTCAACCAAAAGCCAAATATCCCAAAAATGTTATGAGTAGTGTAACCATAACTATAGGGCTGTACAGTTCTTTGTACTATCAGCAAAGTAATTTAGGAAAAATCAATGCAATCATTAAGGATAGAGTTTAAAGCTTTACCTGAGTGGAAACAGTACCTAAGCCTTGTGACCACACTACATATGATATAGGACAGCCAAGGCCACAGGTCATGCCACTAATGTCAGATAGGTGCAAGTCCGCTGACCCTGTGTCACCTGGTAAGGTGGCAACTGACTGCCACATCTTGACAGAGAGTGAATGGAGCAGTAGCTGTGTGTATGCATGGCTCTCTCTATTTGTTTCCAAAGGGTTTATGGAAACAGCTAAGCTAGCATTATAATGTATAATGTATTTAGATTGCTCTTCTCAGTCTACATTATTCCAGATGCTGCCTCTGTTTTTTCCAAGTCCCTGGAAAAGTCACTGTTAGGGAAGAATAGTCATAACCTAAACTGACAAAAATTGTTACCATGGTTTATATTAGCAGTGTTTTTAAGGCACCGAGCTCTGGATCCATCTACATAGATTCAATTAATAAAATTGGGACTTTCTGCAGCCACTACTAGAGAGTGCTAAGTATGTGGATTTATACAGCTAGTACTGAACTTATTAGAAACTTTAATCAAGTGGTTATTGCAGGAAAACACTAATTATATGATCAGTCAATCAAGCCTAAGTACAAATATTGCAAAGTAATATTGTAACAATTTACTGTGCATTATGAAACAGTATTTTTTCAAGGCTATAAGTATATGTACATTTTGCCAAATATAGCAAGGAGTAATAAGACAATCCATTTTTTTCACTCACATGCAACTGGTCAACTTTACAAATGACTGCAGACGTCAACCAACATTTAGACCTATCCGTAGAGAGCAGTAGTCTGGTTGTGAAACCTGGGCATACATTCTAAAATGTATTTGGTGATTCATCAAAGCAGACATGAACATTCAATTATTCTGCTCTGTGGCCATCATAATACATTGCCCATATCCCTTTTAGCAGTTTAGGAATCTGCTTTATTACATTGTTAAAGGTAACAAAAAATGTTCTCTGTCTATTATCGTTTAAAATTTTAACTAAACATTATAGAAACTTCTACTCCTCTTTTTTTTTATCTATATAATCTATTTATGTGACCAGCTACTGTAAGGGCATGTCCCCACGATGAGGTTTTCAGTTGGATTTAAATATGGTTTTTGGATTTGATAACCATCTGTAAACTGACTGTAAACTTTTTATATTGACTTAAATAGAAAATCCGTGTGGTAGTCCCCACTGCACGGATTTTCTGTTGGACTTTTTTTTACACCGTCGGCGTTCCTTAAAACCTAGAACATGTTTATTCTCCCTTCCGGTTTTCGGGCAGAAGATTCACATGTCAATGGTTGAGGGGGACGGGTAAAACCACAAACTGCAGGCAGCACCATGTAAAAGATGACAAAATATTCTTTAATCAGAATCCGTCCGGTATTCTCACACTGCTGTGTGGACGCAGCCTAGATTTGAGACACATCTTTAACATTTCTGAATTTCACAAGATGTTTTTTCATATTAGATATTTTCTATGTTTATCAACTCTTTAGGCATGAGTGGGTGTCAGGAAACATTTTAACAGGATAAGGAAAAGTAAATTTTTTCAGACATTTAGTGACAGTGCTGGATCTGTATTAAAGGAAAAATTCTAAAGAAATCTGTAACTCAGCGAATCCAATTTGCTTGACAGCCAATTGCAGTAGATCAGGAGCAAAATTACTCTCAGGAATAAGCAAATTAACAATTTGTATATGCCATCCTTGTTCTGGCAGCTCATATCTCCTGTGCTCATTTATAAGATGCTTTTTACTAAAACATCCTTTAAACTATCCTGGAAGAACTGTTCTGAATATTTTAGCTATAAAAACCTGAACACTGGTTTATTATAGTATATATTTATTGGAGTACATTTACTAACACTGGCCAACCATATATACAGTAGGTACATTCAAATATAATGGAAGAAATAATACAAGGGCTTCATGAATAAGGGTTTTGGTCCAAACACAAAGCTTTATTCAATTTAGTGAACAAAGTCACCAAAGTTGGGTAGAAACTAATGAACCTGAAGGAAACCTATTTCTTTATGCAGATGTTGACCTAGTTGAAGTAAAACTTATGGTCCCTAAGATGCTCAACATAGATACTAAACTACAGGGATACCTTGTAGAACTGAGCTGGAAATTTCCATTGCCGCTCTGGATGGAGACTCACCAGCACTGCTCAATTACAATGTAATTGCTTGCAGAGAATCACATTTGGTACTAATCAATAAACATGGGAAAGACTTTAAAAGTACAACCTGTAATATAATCAATAATCCTACATAACAGATATAAAAATACATACTGCATATAGCCGAGTCACATTATTATGACCACTCCCTACTTTCTACATTGGCAGCGTGTAGATCATGGAGGAAGTCACACGTTGTGAGCTAGCTTGGTGGGTATATCAGGTGTGCAATACATATCCTTTTGCGGTCATGGATATAAAAGGTGATTTAATAGAGTTACAAAAAGGGATAATGGTTGCCTTTCAGATGAGGGGTGTTAAAATTGTTGAAACTGTGCAGTTTCTGAACTGTTTGTGTGCAGGTGTATCGTGAGTGGATAAACGGCATCATTGTGAACAAGCGATATAAAAAATGCAGAGCACCAAGTGCGGTCGATGTGAAAGGCGAACGTCAGCTATGAAGATGCACAATGGAAGATTGACATGCTACGGTGGAGCAGCTCACCACCAAAATTAACCAGGGGGCTACCAGATGTGTGTCTAAAACAACAGTTCAGCATAACCTATTGCACATGGTGCTCTGAAGTATACGGATGGTCACTGCACCTCTGCTAATGAAGGTCTATCAGAAGAAAAAGCTTTAATTTTCATGGCAGTATTGTATTTGGACCTCTGCTGGTGGTGGGAAGGTTTACATATTTTGGTGTATAAGTGTGGGATGTAATTCTGGATTGATTATCTGTTATCAGGTTCCCCTTTCACTTGGTATAATATTTATGATATTGTTTAACCTTGTTCTTTGGCAATAGAAGTGGTTATAAGGGAAATACAGGGATTTGCCAGAGAAGAGTCCATGCAGGGTGACCCTTTTTGCGGCGGGGTCTCTGCTAAGGGACATTAATAGGTATTACTTATAGGGAAAGGCATAGGGAACAATACGATACTTTCCCTTAGTTGTCCGTCAATTGTCCGTTTACTGTATATGTTTCTATACTAGATTTTTTAAAAAATTTATAATAAAGGTTATATTTTAAGGGAATTTTTTCTTTCGTTTTTGATTACACATTGATATGCATATATTCCTCATTCTATGATTTGCGAATTTCTTGAACTCGGCTGGTGGTGGCAACATTCCAGGGAAAGTCTTTGTGGCATTTTCTGGGCCACTTATCCATGTGGAGGGCGCACTCAACATCAATATTGACATAAATCCATTCTTGCAGATTACATATTCCCATACATGCTGAATGCCTTCCCTGTGGATATAGGGATCTTCTGGAAAGCCAATCTGACATGTCACATGGCTAGATATTTATAACTATGGTTGGACAAGCAGAACCAAGACTCTAAGTATTATTCTGGTTCTTTAATTCACTAGCATCTGTTAGACCACCTTGATCGGCCGTGTTCCCTCAATGTATCCTCTCGCACACACCTTACAGTAACTGTGGGATGCACTTCAGTAAGCATGGCTACAGATACCTGTGACAACCTACCAGGACTTATTGAGTCACTCCCAGCCCATAAAGCTGCTGTCCATGTTACACACAGCAGTTACTCTGGATATCAGTTGATGGTCATAATAATGTGAATCAACTGTATATTATTTTTTTTTGTATAGTGAGAGAGATCTAGCTGTTACTGTTGTACAGCTATGGGCAAAATAATATCAAAGTGGTTTTTAAAAATGAGAAAAAGCTCAATTATCATAACAGCATTTATTTCCATATACACAAAGGTACAGGGAGTCCTGCACATTCACATCCAAACGAAAACATGAATGAAATATCAAATTATAAACTGAAAATGAAGAAAATGTAAAAAAAAAGGCTTTTAAAAAAAAATAGCAGTGTGTGCATTTATTATCCAATTGAAATATTTACAATATAAACTGAAATTTGTTCACAGATTTAGCTGTTCTGTATATCATCGAATATTTAGCTGTGTAACCTTTATTTCTGAGAACTGCTTTACATCTTTGTGGCATAGAGTCAACTAAAGCCGGACACCTAAAACAGGTATTCCAGCCCCAGCAGACTGTACTACATTCCACAGTTCATTTACATTTTTAGGTTTTGCATCAAAAACTGCATTTTTGATGTAACTCCACAAATTCTAAATCGGATTGAGGTCTGGGGATTGGCTTGGCCACTTCATAACATCAATCTTGTTGGTATGGAACCAGAATGTTACCTGCCTCCTGGTGTTTTTATATATTTAAAATAGTCCATGGTGCTTGGTATGTGATAAATGGGCCCAACTCCAGAGTATGAGATCCCCAAACCATTATGCATGCACCACCATGTCTTACAGCCTTCACAGAGTACTGTGGCTTGAACTGAATGTTTTTGGGTCGTTTGACAAACTGTCTGCGGCCTCTACACCGTATAAGAACAATCTTGCTCTCATTTTTCCATAGACTGTTGCGCCACTTCTCTTTAGGCCAGTCAATGTGTTATTTGATAAACTGTAACCTTCTCAAGTTATGTATGTTTTTCAGCAATGGTCCTTTACGAGGGATTCTAGCAAATAGTTTAGCTTCACGTAGGCCTTCTGATTGTTGCAGTCCTCACAGATAACAGTTTAATCTCCCTGGAGTTCATCATTAGATGCTTCTTTGCCATTCTTGTTATTCTATGATCTAGTCAGATGTTAATATTCCTTTTGATTCCACGAGTTTCTGGTTTAATCATTGGTGACTTTTACAGCTGAGCAGCCAATTATTTCCTGCACTTCTTGATATGTTTTGCCCTCGCTAATCAACTTCTTGATCAAAGTTCTTTCTCCTTTGATACAATGGGCCACATGTATGAAAACTGTCTAGGTCTAAAACTCACTTTGTTGCCCATAGCAACCAATCAGAGCGCCCCTTTCATTTCATATAGTGCTCTGGAAAAATGAAAGGGGAGCTCTGATTGGTTGCTATGGGCAACCAATTGAATTTTAGACCTAGACAGTTTTCATACATATGGGCCAATGTCTGGAATGACCTATTGTACTCACTGAAAATGGGCTAAAATCAGCAGGTCAGTTACACCAAATTAGCAACATGCATAATTCTGTAGATTGCCCATTACTTGGATACACCTACTCTTACATTTTTGACCGCATTGTATAATGTTTCCATACAAAAACAGTAATTAAACATTACTGTTGTCAGACTGCTATTATTTTGCACATAACTGTATATCAAGATTTCCCTTGCTCTCTCTGCTGGGATCCAATCCACTTTAGCAACAAGTGTCAAACAATATGATTTGAACGTAAAATAAATATATGTAAATGTTCCCCATACACTAAATATGGGCCTGAAGACATTGGGGAACATCTGCTACAGTAGCTGTGTCAGAAATGTGTTTTAAAATACAGCAAAGTATGGTGTATTTTGGCACAGACACATCTATTATTTGTTATCATCAATTTTGTGCCTCATATGAGAATGAGGGTGGCTTAATCCAAAATGTGGCCTCACGGTAAGAGGCGTGGGCTTAATACATCAATGTGTGCCAAAATTGTGCAAATAGTCTCCAAAAAATTGGGAATCTCGCAAGAGAACAAAGAGTGACTTTTGATCACTATATTTACTATTTTGCCATAGGCAAACTTAAACTCTATCAGTTCTCTATCTGTAAAACACTAAAACGTAACTTTTATTATGTATAACTCTTAACCTCTATACACACTATTTAAAAACCTGATTTCTAACCTCACCATTTAACCCTTTCTACTTCTGAAAGAAGGAATAGCTCCTTTTCTATTATCAAGTCTGGTGGAGCACCACCTATTAACAGGAAAGCCTTATATATACAGCAATTTACTAGCTCCAGTAAGGGATCCCAAGCCTCCTACTTGGGCAGTCGTCCCTAATCTCATGGACACAAAACAAATAAGGCCCCCTTGTGACACCGTCTGCAGCAGGTGACACTTCTAGACAGAGGTGAGAAATCACAATTTAAAACGTCATATCTGACCTCCCCGACATGTTTCACCAGCTAACCTGGCTTCATCAGGGGTTAGAGGTCCGATCACATGTGGTCTAAGCTCACTTCCTTTTATATCCTGTTAGGTACACACCCTATTCAGGTGCTCACCAATTAGTCATCAGAGAATCCACAAAAACCCACTCCCCCTTTCGCTCTCCTGCAAGCACACTCATAATATGTGCTGCTAAAACTGCCACCATGTTCTCATAAACAACAATCCTCAGACAAGTTCACCATCTCCATGGCGGGCTTGCGCCCTATCTTATCATGCTGCCCGCGACAGCATACTGTATCAATAGGCACTTCAGACCTGACTGTGATGGACTTCCGTCTCATTTCTCTCATATTATTGCCTCTGCGTGGCTCACCTAGAACGGACGAAGCAGAATAGGTGTTACATTCCACAGCACACTACCAGCTTTATCAACTCCCATAAACCCCTTCTCTTCCATGTCTAATATGCATATTCATTGGGAATATAAATTCCATTGTACTGTACTCCATTGTCATATTATCTTCCCATAAAGCATCTCTCCTCCACATCCAATATACATATCCATTTCAACAAAGCTGCAAGCCCCATTAAATACATATTCCATTGTACTGTACACTATTGTCTTAGTCTATTTACATAAACCACTTCTCTTTTACATGTAATATTCATATTCATTTTAATAAAGCTGCAGGCCCTATGGTTAGCCCGTAACATTTTTGGCAAGTCTATATACTGAAGTTTAAGACAAAAACTGAAGCAAGAAAATATATATAAAAAAAGAAACATTAATACACATGTGGATGTTTGGTCTTGTGTTTTATTCCTTTTAATACCTCTGAGCTCAGGGAATATGGATGGATCAACTAAATATTTTACTTTGCTTTTTAGAAGTTAAGATAGAATTTGAGATAAAATGGCCTGGGTATTGCTGCTATGCATTTTGAAGATTATTTACATAACTTTAGAGAATCTGATAATTCTTCAATAATCATCATTCACAAGAAAACAAGTTGCATTATCGGCAAATGTGTTACAGTGGAACTGGCTACTCCACAACCTCTCTTGCTGTTATCAGCATGCTAGAATTCATCTGGACATTCATTTCACCTGCAGAGAAAAGGTAGCATTGCCTGGCACCCATTAAAATAATATTAATGGGCCAGGTCAACCAGAATGGCCCTCTATTTCCTGACTTGTAGAGTTGAGTTGTCCCCTCCTTTATGACATGCATGTGCCCTAATAGAGTTTACAGGCAAAAGATCACTACAAAAATTGGTTTTGCAAGTCATGTGTTCTTTTCCACTTTTTTCTAGATTATTCGTCTTTTTTGCCGGTGGTTGGTTTGCAGAAACATCATTGTTATAATAGAAAAGAAATAATACGTGAAATATTTCACTTACTTTTTATTACAACAAATAAATCAAAATAAACTTGGAAATAAGCCATCTGCAGCTACTGCTAATACTTACTAGTGATGGATTAGCAATAAAATGTTCCCATCCATGTCAAGAAAGTCACATTATACGTACAACCATTAGTAAAATATGATCACAGTTTCAGCTTAGCAAGCCGGTCACATCAACAATGGCAGAACCTGTATATAGCAGAGACACTAATATTCGGTTATATCAAATCTAGCGCCACCTACATGATGTTGCCTGTCAGTTTTTTAGTTTGCTAAATTGTTGAGTATGTTAAAGGGGTTTTGGCACGATGTAATGTTGAGGTGGGATCCTCCAAAATGGGTATTTAATCACTTTTCTAAATATATGTGATTGCAAAAAGTGAAGCCTGTGAGAGCTACAGTATTGCTCAGTCCAGAACACTGACAGGAGCTGATCTGGCCGTGCTTGCCTGTTTACACTTTTTATCTGATGACAGGGAACATGAGTAGCTTGCAAGGGACTGCGGAGGAAAAGCAGTGAATGAGCCTGTGTCTTTTTTATAGAAGCCACTGGTTGTAATGTAATTATTTGAGTAAACATTGCAGACGTTCCCTTATTCCTCACTCTCTGCTCACCCCCCTCCCTCTCACCCCTGCAGCCATTCATGACTCAGCATGCTTTGTTTATCTTTTCTCCTGAGCAGATAAGAGGTAAGGAACTCACTTCTTGGCAAAACCCCTATAAAAGCTATACAAATTTTGTGTAAATGTACAATTTATTGTATGACAGTATGATGCTCTCTCTTCTTGTACTCATTGAGTTCATGTTTATTTTAATTGTTTCTTTTTGAATTGAACACCTATTCTATATGTATTGTCCTGGAATTAATTTAAAATAAATTATAATTACACTGATAATCTAAGGAATGTCTCCAACATGTATGATACAATTCACTGCCTATATTGGTAAGAAAGAGTTTCTTACCAATATAGGCAGTGAATTGTATCATACATGTTGGAGACATTCCTTAGATTATCATTCTACTATTATTCGATCATTCTACTACTCCGTTATGTGAAATGTATAATTTGATGTCTATACTTTCAAGAAATAAAAGCAACTGATCACAAAGAAACTAGGACGCCAGCAGGTCAAGAGAGATTTTAAGTGACATTAAATGTTATGTAGTAGTAGTTTAAAGGGTATGTTCACATGGCTTAATATGTGGGAAATGCGCCCCATAACTAGAGAACTATGGATTATGCCTCTTCCCCCCGCGCGTACAATATGATCATTACAATCGTATTGTACGTGCGGGGAGATAAGTGACATGTCAATTGTGTACATAGTTACATAGTTAGTATGGTTGAAAAAAAGACACGTGTCCATCAAGTTTAACCAAGGGTGGGGAAAATGTGGGTGAAGGGAGAGAGACAAGGACATTAAGCCCAGCCTCACCACTGGTTAATGCCCTGGAACCTACAAGGCAAGAACCAATCTGCTCCAGTGGAGACCCTATCTCTGACCCCAGAGCCTCCACCAGCCAGGATCCAGAATTTTACATATTGTAGCTACATACACATTAATATTCTTTAGTTCCATGTAGGTATCAATGCCTTTTTTGAAACTCTCGGCTGTTCCTGCTGTGAGCAGCTCCTCAGGCAGGCTGATTCATAGTTCACAGTGAACAACGCCCTTCTCCTCTGGAGATTGAATCCTTTTTTTCTCTAGTCGAAGGGAATGTCCCCTTGTCTTTTGAGTGGGCTTCACTTGAAATAATTTTTCTCCATACTTTTTGTAGGGACCATTTATATATTTATATAAATGAATCATGTCCCCCAGAAGCCGTCTTTTCTCAAGACTAAATAAGTTCAGTTCTACTAACCTATCCTCATAACTAAGATGCTCCATTCCCCTTATAAGTTTGGTTGCTCGTCTTTGTACTCTCTCTAGCTCCATTACATCTCTTCTATAAACTGGAGCCCAGAACTGAACAGCATATTCTAAGTGAGGTCGCACCAATGCTTTGTACAGTGGTAGAATTACATCCTTGTCCCGCGAGTCCATGACTCTTTTAATACACGCCAATATCTTACTTGCCTTAGAGGCAGCTGATTGAAATTGCATGCTGTTCTGTAGTCTATGATCTACAAGAACGCCCAGATCTTTCTCAAAAAGCGATTCTCCAAGTTTTTCTCCCCCTAGGACATATGATGCCTGTAGATTATTTCTACCCAGATGCAGAGCCTTACATTTATCCACATTGAACCCCATTTGCCAAGTGGATGCCCAAGCACTTAGTGTGTCCAGGTCTGCTTGCAATTTATGAGCATCTTCCATAGATTGCACTACCCTGCATAGCTTGGTGTCATCTGCAAAAATCAAAACCGTGCTATTGATCCCTTCCACTATATCGTTAACAAATACATTAAATAAAAGAGTTTCCAATACTGAGCCCTGTGGCACACCACTCAAAACCGGGGACCACTCAGAGTAGGAGTCATTTACCACCACTCTCTAAGTATGATCCTATAGCCAGTTTTTAATCCAATTACACACTGTTATCTCTAACTCAATGGATTCTAATTTACCTAACAAACGCTTATGAGGGACAGTGTCAAACGCCTTTGAAAAATCTAAAAACACAATATCCACAGCTGCCCCACTATCCAGACTTCTACTCACCTCTTCATAAAAACAGATCAGATTGGTCTGACAGCTTCTGTCCTTAGTAAATCCATGCTGGCAATCACTAATAATATTGTATTTGTCCACATATTCCTGTATATAGTCCCTTATGAGCCCCTCAAACATTTTTCCCACAACAGATGTTAAACTTACTGGTCTATAATTACCTGGGCAAGACTTGGAGCCTTTTTTGAAGATGGGAACTACATTTGCCTTGCGCCAGTCTCCTGGTACTATACCAGTCACCAGGGAATCTCTAAATATCATGTACAGGGGCACAGAGATGACCGAGCTGAGCTCTTTAAGAACTCTTGGGTGTATGCCATCAGGGCCTGGAGCCTTGTTCACATTCAGTTTATTTAACTTGACTTTGACTTTTTCTACACTGAGCCAATTAATTATAGCAGATGATCTATTAACAGTACTGGCACCACCTACATCTGCACTTGGCCCACCCCCATCAACTACTTTCTCATTGATAGTATATACTGAGCTGAAGAACCTATTTAGTACCTCTGCCTTCTCCTGGTCCCCAGTGACCAGCTCCCCATCACAGGTTTTTAAGGGTCCTACTTGCTCTGACTTTGGCTTTTTGGCATTTATATGCTTAAAGAATTTCTTGGGGTTAGTCTTGCTGTCCTTGGCCACCTGCCTTTCATTTTGAATTTTAGCTGCTTTTATCACTTTTTTTACAGATTTTATTAAGCTCTCTGTAATTTTCAAAGGCTGATGCCGACCCCTCTGACTTATATTTTTTAAATGCCCTTTTTTATTGTTTATTGCCCTCTTAACAGAAGGTAGAAGCCATGTTGGTTTTAGTTTTAGTCACCTATACTTGTTACCCATAGGAATAAATCTTGCAATAAATTTCCTCAAAGTATATTTAAAGCTCTCCCATTTGGCTTCTATATCACTATTTGCTAAAACTGCTCCCAGTCTATGTCCTGTATTGCGTCCCTCAATGAGGAAAATTTGGCCCTTTTAAAATTAAATGTTTTTGCCTTCCCGCTCTGTTTTTCTTTTTTCCAGTTTACGCTAAAATAAATTATATTTTCGTCACTGTTATGCGCCTCGAGTAATGCATTTCTGCCAGCCGCCCATCCGCCGTGCCTCAGGAGGACGCACTGATCAGCGCAAGCTCCCGAAACACACGATGTACTGCAGCAGTACATCGTGTGAACATACCCGAAGTGGTATGATTAGCGTTAAACATAGAGGCAAAGTTTAACAAAGACTATTATCAAAAATATTGCTGTTCTGATTTTGCTTCCTTTCAGAGCTAGAGCAGATCTTATTTCCTGCTTTGCTAGGTAACCACCTCTCTCTGCTCTAGAAGCCCTGGCCGGAATGGTGATGTCACTCTCTGCTGTGTCTTATCAGCAGCACAAGAGCATGTTTATGTTTCGTACTGGCCATATTTAACTCTTTAGAGCTATGTAGCCTTCTGCCCTGCTGTTTAAACCCTTCCATAACCAATGTTCCTCCAACAGACTTAGCTAAGAATAGCAGAGCTGATATGTCAGTCACTGCTGTAGACCCACTCACAGCCTGAACAAAAAGTGGGAGCTTGAAGCTGGCTGTGAATAGCAGGCTCTTGAAAATGGCATGGTGAGAAAACCCCTTTAATGGCTATCCAAAATAAGGTTAGTAATTGTCACTCCCAAAAGTCATGGCAAAATGTGCCCACATCACTACAATCTGTTTACCATCTCTTACAGATGTGTCGGGTGTGTTTTTAACACCTAACTAAAAATTCAACATACCCTATATGATTATGAGAACAAGAACTGCTTAGGGATTTGTGTAGGTTCCTTTCTCTTTTCAGCATTTGAGGCTGTGATATGCTGGAATGAAATGTAGGCAGAATTGAATAGAAGGTATATATCTATTTTTGAGATTTATAATGCCCTTTAAAGATGGAAAAAACTGCAGCAGGAAAGGTCAATATAGGTGGCTTGCACAGCATTAAAAAGAAGTGAGCCTGCAGCAATTTGTAGAATTCTAATCTGTGTAGTGTAAATTTAGAGCTTTAATATTTAACACTTAGCCGCTGTTTGTTTATTACTAACTTCAGATGTACTCCAGTTAGCCTTTAGTACGGGTTCTTCTCTTGTAATTTCCCCGTGTTTCACCAATCATAAATCACACATAGGCTGTATATTAAGTGCTTTACTTTCTTCTTATTTGCATAGCAAAAATACACTTGATTCTTTTAAACATATAATACGGCAAATATACAAAAATAGAACCTGTTTGTATGTCAGTCCATTTCTTTAGTACGTATCATTCTCCATATAGATTCACAATAGTCAGTAGAGCTGTTTAGCACACAATAATGCTGCATCCCGCAGCTGCAATGTTTCAGAAGTAACTGCTTCCTTTCTCAAGCATATATGGAGAACATGGATGATAGTTACTAAAAAAATGGACTGACATACAAACAGGTTCTATTTTTGTATATTTGCCGTATGATATGGTTAAATGGTTCAAGTGTATTTTTGTTATTTAAATAAGAAGAAAGTGTAGCGATTATTATACAGCCTATGTGTGATTTATGATTAGTGTCAATTTAGAGGACAGATCAGAAAAGTAGCAAGTTTTATTAATTATTTCTTCTATCCACCTCCATCATCAACCACAGGTGACTTGATATCAAAAGCTCAAGGGTGGAGAGTGGAACAGGTAATGCACTAGAGGTGGTTTCACTATTTTCGTGAAAAGGAAATCTCTCCAAACCTAAATCTGATTAGGAGGGATAGTCTAGCCCCTTAAGGACCAAGCCATTGTTTAAATGTTGTTTATCGTTGCATTATAAAAGCCATAGCTTTTTTATTTTTCTGTCAAAATAGCCATAGGAGGGCTTGTTTTATTTTTTGATGTCACCATTTTGGGGTAAATATAACTTTCAGGAAGGGCTGGTAAAACAAGCAGTAATTTCCCCATTGTTTTTTTGTATTTTAAATGTACACCATTCATCATATGGTAACAGACAGTAATAACTTTATTCTATTACAATACTATAGTTATATAGTTTTTAGAATTATTTTTCACTTTTGCACAACAAAAACAATTTTTAAATAAAATGCTTTAGTTTGTATGCCTCTAAATTCCAAGACCTATGACATTTTTTCTTCTGTTGTAAAAGTTGTTTGAAAGCTTGTTTTTTGCGGGATGACTTTTAGTTGTTATTGGTACAATTTTTGGGTACATATGACTTTTTGATTGCTTTTATTAGGTTTTTTTTAAAGAAAATTAGCAAAAAATATCAATTTTAACCCCTTAATGACCTTGGGCATATGAGTACGTACCAGGGCCGCTAAGGGGCTTTGCAGGGGGATCGCTCCGCAACCCCCCCGCACAGCCGCCGTGTGTTAGCGGCAAATCGCCGCTAACACCCGGCAGTAACAGCGCCGGCGGGTGGCTCCGCCCGCTGCCGCTGTTTAACCCATCAGACACCGCGGCAAAGATGGCCGCGGCGTCTGAATGAACGTTACGGTCATCGGCACCGATCCGACGACCGGTCATGGTGGTGGGGAGCCTTGTGAAGGCTCCCATTCACTTACACTGGCCGGTTGCCCCACTTCCGTCCGCAGACAGGAAGTGGAGAAACCGCCATCTTTGTACACCCTAATGCATTGCCTATGCAATGCATTAGGTGTATTAACAATCGCACCCCCTATTAGCCAAGCACCCTAGAGGGACTAAATGTTACAGTAAAAAAAAATAAATAAATAAAGTTTTAAGTACATAAAAAAGTATTAAAAGTTTAAATCACCTCTCTTTCGCCATATTGCAAATAAAAAATGAAAATAATAAAAAGTTACACATATTTGGTATTGCCGCGTCTAAAAAAGTCAAATCTAACATAATTTATCCTGTACGCTGAACATCGTAGAAGAAAAAAAATTCCAAACGCCAAAATTGCGCTTTTTGGTAATTTTAGGTCACTCAAAAAATGGAATAAAAATGATCAAAAAAGTCACATGCATTCCAAACTGCTAGCAATAAAAAGTACACTTCAGCCCACAAAAAATTGCCCCCTCACTGACGTCCGTAGGTGTTAGTATAAAAAAGTTATTGGTCGCACAAAATGGCGCCATGGCACAAATTTCAAAAATAGAAAATGTTTGGAATTTTTTTATGGTACCAAAACATAACGGAAACCCTACATGTTTGTTATTGCCGGATGCATAACAACCTGTAGAATACAGATAACACATTATATTTACCGAAGATTGAACGCCGTAAAAGCAAAACCCCCACAAACATGGCGAAAATAATTTTTTTTTTACAATTTGTCCCACTTGGAATTTTTTTGCGGTTTCCCAGTATATTCTATAGTATAGTGAATAACACCATTAAAAAGTACATCTTGTCCCGCACAATAAAATGTAGGTGGAAAATGTCTATGTAGGTGGAAAAATAAAAAAGTTATGGCTTTCAGAAGGCGAGGAGGAAAAACGAACGTGTCACCCAAAAAAAACGCCTGGTCCTTAAGGGGTTAAAATTTGTTTTTATTTAGTTTTTTAAGCTGTACACCATGAGGGATAAATAACGTGATATTTTTATAGTTCGGGTTTTTACCAATTAATAATAATAACTAAAATATTACCAAGTATTATTAAATACCAATTATGTTTTGCTTTTACTTTTTTATTTTTTCCATAGTTAGGGATTTTGTTAGGGAAAAATTGGAATTTTTTTTAATCTTACATGTGATTATTTTATGTCTTTCTTACACTTTTTTATTATTATTTTTTGTCCCACTAGGGAACTTAAACATGCAATCATTTGATTGCTCATATAAAACATAATATTACCTATGTAATGCATTATATTATATGTTGGTGTAACACTGCCAGGCTTCCTAATGAATACAACCTCTGGCAGGGCCTAAAAAGCACACACAGAAGTTAGACCTGAGAGCCTTTAATAGGTCCTTAGCTTTCATATACACTGTGTTCCAAATTATTATGCAAATAATATTTTCTCTTATTTTCCAAAATTACCTATATGCATTGCAGTCATTGTAATTTTCCAGTCTCATCAACTATTAGAGTATAATTGAAAGGTTTTTGAACAAACTGCCCTATGAAACAGTATATTTTATACAAAAAAAACCTCAAAATGCATGTTTTAAATTATTATGCACAGCAGAGTTTTTCAACCTTTTCATTTTTATTAATGAGATCAAAAAAATGGTCATCCTTGTGAAATTATAACATAGCAGGTTATACAAACTGAAATCAAAAGTTTTCAAGTCAAAAAAACTTTATCGTGGTGATGTTACCTGTGCACAAGGACGCTTGTGATCGAAATGAGCCTTCTGAAACTCTCACTCCCCATTGAATTTGTCAGGTTTTGGTTGATTTTTCTGCTTTAATTGTTTTGCTGAGGACAGAATATCTCCTTCCCAAAGCTGTTGCTTAGATGTGAACTGCCTCCCGTCATCATAGACACTCCTTTTTGAAGATGCACCAGAGTTTCTCAATGGGTTAGGTCAGGGAGCATGGGGGCCACACCATAAGTTTGTCCCTTTTATGCCCTAGCAAGCCTAGAGATCAGATGTGTTATTTGCACATGAGATGTTGCATTATCATGCATGAAAATATTTGCTGCGGAATGCACGGTTCATCTTCTTGAACCATGGCAGGAAGTGCCGTTTGAGAAACTCCACAACATTATGAGTTAAGTCGTTTACACCTTAGGGATCCTACAGGTGGCCGACAATCTCTCTCCCCATGATTCCAGCCCAAAACATTACACCAACCTCCACCATGTTGGCGCCGTAGTCTGTTTTGCATTGGGGTCCACCAACCAGACATCCTTCACTCCATCCATCTGGACCATCTAGCGTTGCACGGCACGCATCAGTGAATAAAACAGTTTCTAAGTCAGTCTTCATGTATTGTTTTGGGCCCATTGGAAGCCGTTTTCTTGCTTGTGGTGCAGTGAATAGAGGGGTCGATAGGGTGGCTTACCACAGCTCAAACCTCTGAAGACCCTGCATTCTTGTTTGTTCGGAGGGACGTTTTGTATGCACCAGTAGCTTCAAAACTGTCTGCTGCTAGAACAAGCATTTTACAGCTTGCTTCTTTTAACAAGACGTTGCTTGTTGGAAAATCCTCAATGTCCCTTATCAGCACCAAACCCGTGTGGTGCTGTGAATCAGCTACATACTTCTTTATTGTGGCAAAGATCATGATGAAGTGTCTTGGCAATGTTTGATTGTAGTCAGCCTTGACTAAACACTCCCACAATTTGTTGCTTCTCAGCAGACGACAACATACAAAGCAGTCCTTTTTCTTTCCCATTTTTGGCTGAAAATGTAGCGCTTTAATAATGTGGACAGCCTTCTTAAGTAGTCTTGCCTTTATTGGACACAAACCTGCCAAACTAATTAGCACAGGTGTCTGCAAAATGCTTTCAGTGATATAAAGAGCCCTGACAACACTCACCATCAATGAGTTTAACGACAAACAAAAAAAATCTTCACTTATCACTCCAAAACACTTTTTTTGCTATAATTGGAACAAGGTGTAAACATATCGGCTTCATGGGACAACATTGCAGGGGGTGCCAATGAGGAGAGAAAAGGAACCTCCTATCTCTAAACCACTTAGATGCAATCGTCACTATTCATCAGGGGTTAAACAATATGGATCTGGTGTATGTCCACTCTGAGAGAAGAGTACTGGCTGTCATCATACTTAAAAAATTTGCAGACACCTGCCTTGGTAGGCCTTGGAGGGTTTGGGTCTCTGTGGAGATTATATAGTGACGAATAATAACCACTAAAGGCATCTGTGATGTGCTAAGGAGTAATGGTCTTTTGGGAACTGCTGTGGGAAGTTATAGATCTAGGATCTTTGCTTTGCTTTCATCATCAGTTTTGACTCTTTGAGCCATAAATTAAGTAGTTTTATTGTTCATGCTATGGGTTATATCACTTATAGTTTAGCTATATGAGGCTCAAATTTAGCTAAAAGGGGGAGCTGAACATCCTTTTTGTGCACAGTTTGCAAGAATGGAAATGGAGAACTTGTTGAATACTTTCTATAAATGTTAACAACTCAGGTCTCTCAGATAATTGTTTTTAGTCATTACTCATATCAGTCAAATTAAATTTTTTTCTTTACAATTTAGAATATCGGTTATCGGTCGAAAGTGCTGATGCCATATACGTTCACATATCAAGGGCTATACACTGGTTAAACCAAATTTTGGAATAAGACAATATCTTTTCTGGTCTGTAAGCCATAGCCTCTTGTAGATGGCCATGTTCTTTATGATCGCTGCCGAATCTCTAATAAACATTATACATTTCTAAATCTCCTATGACACATGTAAACTCACAGGCTGCAATTTAAATGGCAAGGCAGCAATTTAAAGGTAGAAAATTTCATCTTACTCTGAAAGGGAGGGAGGGGAAGTTTCCCTTTTCCAACTTTCTCAAGAAATGGTTGGCGTGGGAGAGAATATGCCCCATGGAGCAGAAATAAAAGTCATTACAGAAAGCTCTTTGATAAGAAAACCAGACTATAACATTATGACTTCGAGAATAAGCATGCTTTAGAAGTTGCCAAGTGAAATCATTAAATCTCCACAGGGCTGTCTTAGGTATTCAAAATCTAAGTAGTTTGCACTCAACAGATTATCCAATCTCTCTAGGAAGAACTATTGTTCAATATAATCGTAATAAACTAGCAGCACAATTAGGCTTTTTTTGGCTTTCTTTGATGGTATAGAAAACCCTTATGTACAAATTGAAATGGTAATGTATGGATCCATGTGGACTGAAGAGCTTGGGGGCTGCTTTATACCCCTCAGATACAGAATTACATTCTTATTCATAGTTTTCCATACAATGAGGTTGAGCATATGGAAGTGACTATACAGTAATTTGACTATTAAAATGCTTGTAAAGCTGCAGACTAGCTAACCTTCAACAGTGGTAGTTGATGGAGCAACAGTTTGCTAATTTCTTAATTAATGTTTATGTAAATATTGCAATTTAAGGTAGTAATGTAATTGTTCATACAAAAGAAGATTCAAGCTACAAGAATACTAAGTTATACAGTCACAGGATGAACACAATTACTGAAATGATTGGAATAGTCATTATTGTAATACTGAATGCTGGTAAGTATTAAACCGATCTTAGCTGCTACTACTGGGTTTATTTGTTTTTTGTAGCAGCTCATGTTAAATAGTTAATACCAGTGATTCTTAATTATTATGTAAACATGAGGATGTAAGAATGTAAGGCCTGGTTCACATTTGCATGTGGTTTTCCGTTCAAAATGAATGGAGCACATCTACAGCCAAAAACGGACATTAACTGATGCAGTTAATCGATTTGTTGTAAAGATTTGTCAAAAAAATGGATACCTTTATTTCCGTTTGCATCAGTTTATTTCAGTTAATAACAGATCAATTTTTTAATTTCTGAAACTAGTCTGCTCATGCCCAAAACATTTGTGGACATTTACAGTTACATAGTTTTTAAGGCCGAAAAAAGACAGACGTCCATCCAGTTCAGCCTATTTTGCTAAAGTGTTGATCAGAAGGAAGGCAAAAAAACCCCATGAGTGTAGAAGCCAATTGTCCTCATTTTAGTGAAAATTCCTTCCCGACTCCAATCCGGCAATCAGAATAAATCACTGTATCAAAGAACCCTCTCCAGAATCCTGACACTATAACTTGTTATATTACACTCCAGAAATGCATCCAAGCCCTTTTTGAACTCTGTTACTGAATCACCTTGATAGCCCTCTTCAGAAAATAGAGGCCACAGACTCATTGCTCATTATAGTGAAAATAACCTTCATATTTTATGTAGAAACTTTCTTTCCTCAAAACGTAGAGCAATGCCCCTTGTTCTGGATACATCAATCCCTGGTATAATATTAATATATGTAATATATAATTATTAACAAAAACCATAAAAGGATGTGCACTCACCACTATCTGAATGTCTTCCAATGCACCTGATGCTCCCAGTAGTAATGTAAGCAGCTGCACTCCTTAAACGCCCCGGTGTATAGGAATCTCGCAGGGCCAATCATAAAGAGCAAAGAAACTTGGAACACCAGCGAATTAATACAAAGCAATTGTGCTGCGTTTTATTTAGTCAACCCAAGGGTAGGTACACTGACCCAACGCGTTCAGGCTAAATAATAGCCCTCTTGATCACTGGCAATAACATATACCCAAAATGCTCTGTTTTATGAGTGTTTTGATTAGTGGGAGACCTTATAGACTCCACCCCATACCTCGTCATATCCCTCAGTAAAAACATATACATAAACATATGCCAAAATCAATCCAATGTATGCATACATTATAACATATTCTTGAACACCTACTTTTAAACTAATATATCAAGGGCAAGGTCGCCTCTATAAATTCATCCTCATACGGATACCATTTGTTTCCAACGTGTGTATCCACTGCGCCTCACGCAAAGCAACTTTTCCTCTGCCAATCTCCACTCATTCATGTGGCTTCCCACTCTCTCAATGCAAGCAGAGAAAGCTACCACTGCCGGCGCCTGCGTGATGCCTCCACAAAGTGTCTAGCCGGCCCCGGATGAAGAGACATTGCCTTATATTACTGGTAAGGGTGTTCCGATATATCTTACTGTAAATTTACGATGCCCTGCTGCCAATAATATGCCTTGTTAGCAAGTGTACAAATGTATGATGTAAACTTATATGATCGCTATCACAATTTATAAAATCCTTTAGTTATATACTCTATCCATTTATTTTAATTACCAGTGAACTTAACGTTTTTGAGTATATTTAACACTACCGCAACGTTGTTTTCCACATTGATAAAACCTGATTAGGGAAAGCAATTGTGCAACATTTCTTTTAGTTTGAAAATTACGAGGAGAAATGGACCTACCTATGGTTCTATTACTTTTAGGGACCACAAATATCCCCTCACAACAATGTCTGGCAAAACTGAATCCTTCCTCAAGATATTAATATTTTTGAGAAAGATTTTTTTGATAGTTCATAATCCCTGGCGTATATGGCGTATAGAAAATACAACTCCCTTTGTGTGGCACTGCTCCATCTTTTTTACATTTTCTACTGATAACAAATCAATCTGTGATGTACCCTGTAATTTTCTCTAGCTCACTCCAAATGTTTTCCAGATACCCTCTGGTGCTAAGTCTCATACAAATGTGTACATTCCTTTTCCCAAACTATCTCTTTGGTGCAGGCCTGCGTGCTCTATAGTACTCCCCATAGGGATAGCTCTTTGTATGTGCTGATGACAACTGTCTGCACGCAGGATAGTGTTACGCACTGATAGTCTTCCTAAATATAGGGACTTGAAAACCCTAGATTCTTTCTGATTCACCTATAAGTAAAGAGATCCAAGAAGGAATCTATACTGATGACATGAGTAACGTAAATATCGCAGATTAATATCATGTCATTTAAATGCGCAACAAAGTCTGTATGGACGGTCACACCCCTCCCCAAACATGAAGGAGGTCATCCATGTAAGACCGCCCATCCCAGACGCTGTCCTTGCAACAAAGGATCCTGAGAAGCCATAAATGGGCTATGCTCCCACCACGCCATAAATAAATTGGTAGGGACGGAGAGCAGTGGCCCCCATAGCACACCAGAAGCTGTAAATAATAGTGCCGAACAAATTTAAAATAATTATTAAACATTTAAAATTCTATACTCCAATATAGAAATGTTTTGAGTTCTTCACAAAATCCACTATTGTTTAAATGGAAATACTAAACTGCTTTCCTTACCAAGTTTGAGGATACTTTGAATACAGACTAGTAACGTCTAAACTAAGCCAAGAATGATTTTTCTTTTCTCCCATTTAAAGGTTGGTAAATACTTTGAGTACAGCAGTGGCTTGTCTTTCAGTATCCAGGGGATTTCTGACTAAGGGTTGAAGATGAAGATCAACCCATTTGTTCAAGGGTGCTGTAAGACTATCAGTACTTGGCCACAATAGGGCTCATACTAGGGGGAAACACCCCCTTCATGCACCTTAGGACCCCATAAAAAATGGGGATTTTAGGATAATCAACCATCTAGTCTTTTTTTGTGATTCGTAAATGACTGTCCCATACTAAATACCTTCTCCAATAGTTTTGTGCACCTTAGCTTTAATGGGATTAGTAGGGTCAGAAGATAACGCCCCAAAAAGTTTTTTAGTCCCTCAAGGATACTTAATATTTGTTTTTCAATAGAGACCAATACTGTCCCATAACAACAGTGGTCCCCCCCTTATCCGCTTTTTTTAAATAATCAGATTCCTTTTTTAGATTATTAAACGCTAAATATTCCTGGCGAGTAAATTGTATTTTTTAATTTTGGTATCTTTAGTCCCTTTCAGAGAGTTTTATTAAATCCTCTCTCCATTGTAAATTGAAGTCATCCATGGCTCCACTCTGGATTTAAGCGGATAAAAGAGGGGGTTACCACTCCTGTAACAGACTGTCTCCTCATCATCTTGATCCCTTTCCTCTGTCTGTAATTCTTTCAATGTAACTAGGGTTTGCTGCTCGTTAAACATAAGACCCTCATATTCATTATCTAGGGCCTGTGCCGATTCTAAGCCTTCAACTGGCTTCCTTCCCACTTTTTCCCCCATTAAAAAAAAACGGTTCACGTGAGAAGTCCTTACAAATCGGTTTATGTCAATATGGTGTCAAAAAAATGAAAACCTGTGGAAGGAGAAAAATTAATTCCCTTATTTCAAAACCCTTCTAGCTCATAGTGGGTTAAGTACAAGTAGTGTCAATATGATAATGCTGCTAAAGTCCTCCTTTTCTCCTAGTAGCATCACTTCTTTCTTACGGTGCCCTTCATTCTTTTTGCTATGGTGCTTCTTGCCTCCTCTTCTTCCTCGTTTTTTGTTTTTTGTTGTTGATTCCTGCTCTCCTCAGCAATTAGCTCACCTGCTGCTTCCCTAGTCATAGATCTATCAGTAGAAGAAGTCTCTGAGTCAGATGTTCCCATTTGCCCATATTCTACATCGGAGAAACTAACTTCTTTTTTTCCCCGTCTCCCTCTATATGTTTGTCTTAAGATGGATCTAGGTCTTCTTTCTACATTCCATTTGGAAACTTTATTTTTTTCATAGTCTTGATAGTCTCTCCGGTATTTAGATTTTTTAATTTCCATAATTGTAGCTTCCATTTACTAAAGTTTCTAATTTATTCTATCGGTATTTTTTTGGAAATCTGTGTTGCTCTGTATATTCTTGTAATTCCTCCGTAATGGTCCTTATCTGTTCCTGGGTAATTCCTGTAACTTTTTGACTCAAAGGCCACTATAAGTTTAATAATATTAATGAACACTCTGTAAAGTACTGATTTCCATGAACCAAACAAATCTTCTGTATACACAAAAGAGGGTTAAACTTTTTATCCTCAAACGCTCCCTTGGGATGATTTCTTCTCCAAATACATGTTAAGCGAAATTTCTGTCCACCAGAGTTTGGGTTTTCTTGTATTTGCACTTTTTCAATTTAACAAACAGGGATGCAATTCTTCCTTGGCTTCCAATACGCCTGTACAAGTCCCAAAACCTGTGCTAATTGCTTCTCGATCCATGTATATGCGCAATACCAAAGCTAACACGGATAGAAAAAATCTTCAGTACCCCCCTGTGTTGGGGCTCCCGGTTTTTTTAAACTTGGGGCTAAGAATTCCTGGGGGGTGGGGCAGAAACTGTGCCAAAATCGCTTGCGTAGGCGCAGTGGATCACACGTTGGGAAAAAGGTACCCCCTTTGGGGTAAATTTTAAAAGGCACCTTGCCCTGATAAAATTAGATAAAGTAGGTGTTCAAAGAAAATGTTAAAATTATGCATACTTTTTATAATTTGGATTGTTTTTTTTATATGTTTTTAACTGAGGGATAGACGAGGTGGGTGGGGTTAAAGTCCTCCCCCAAAAAAAACCCCATAAAAAAAGGCACTTTTGGGGATATGTTTTTTGCCGTGATAAGGGTTTTTAGCCTGAAACGCGTTGGCGTCATGTACCCCCTGGGGGTGACTAAATAAAAAGCAACAGCTTTGTCTAATTCCCCCTGGGGTTAAGTTTTCTTTCTCTTTTAATTTATATTCCCCCTGAAACCGTCTTTTTTCCCAAACTAATAAGCCCTAATCTGCAACTTTCTGGGTAGCGTCCACCCCGAAATTTTATTATTTTTGTTGCCCGCCTTTCTACCTGTTTAACAGTGGGGTAGATAAATAATTATTTCCAAATAATTGGTATGAGTTAATGTATCCTAATACAAGTAGGTAGAAAAAAATGCATAGCCCACCTAGAAATTGGCTATAATTAAGGGCAAGTGAGCCTGAAATGCAAAGGCACACACTACTCCCAAAAGGTTAGTGATATTTGACTTTTGGGGGAAATTTATAGAAAATGTAAAAATTTCAAGCTACAGTTGATTTTCTCCTCTCAAACAATTTAATGAAACAAAAGCCAACAACAGTGGAGGGTATGTAGCATCAAAAATATCACAACATATAACAGAACCGGTGCTTTCTTAAAATGTAACTTCTTCAATTATTCATATTCCTTTTTTTAAAAAAACAGATATTAAACCGTAATTCACAGCATGTCCATAAGTAGAAAAATAGAAAGCTTATACACAGGTATATTGTTGCGGCTCGCTGTGCCGTTTAATAAAGTTCAATGATAGTGCTCCCACGCTGGTGAGCCGGAGACGCCGACATCTGAGCAGGATGAGGCACACCTAGGGGATGGGGTCGCCCCTTCCTCAGGCACATGCATCATAGGTAACAGCTTCCTTAAATAGGTAGATTAAAAACATACTTAACCCTTAACTACTGAACTTATAGAAAAACCCTAAGAGTAAAACTTTGATTTAAGCCTTTTGGAGCCATAGACTCCAAGGTGGCAATCCAAAACCTCACTCTCTCGCCTCTCTCTATGCTATACCATATTTGGACGTTTGGGTTAGGAAGGAAGGAGAAACTCTCCATACTTCCTTGTGTTCTAAGAGCACTGACCCCAATAATATACTGCATCGTACAAGCCAGCACGCACCACAGATTTTTAAGGGTCTATCGAAAGGTCAGTTTATTAGAGCACGACGGATATTTTCCGACGATGCTAGCTATTTGGAAAGCATGGAGAATATTATTAAAAAATTTACAAAAAGAGGATATGATGAGAAGGATCTTAGACACATAGGCTTGGATATATGATCCATGCCTAGGGAAAAATTGTTACAAGTTCAACAAAAGAAAAAACAGGAGCAACGATTCACATATATGTCTATTTATGACAATCATGCAGGGATTATTAAGCAAGCGATATTGAAACACTGGGAAATCTTACGATGTGACGCAAAATATTGCCACTTGGTGGGTTTATCGAACCCAACTAAGGGCCATTCTATTAAGATTCGAGGTTTTCACACATGCGATAGTTGCTGTTATTTATATGCTTAAATGTCCTTGCGGACAAGTGTATGTGGAACAAACAACTAGATCTGTTAAAACTAGAATCAATGAACACCGATCAGTGATTCAACTCTTTAAGAAACAATTGTTGGAACAAAGTGAAAAAATTGGCATTACTGTGGTAGGTGATAAATATCATAAGAAAACATTTGGTGAAACATCAGTCGCGAGCCAGGCATGGCATGCCTGAGTTGCGCTGGTACGTTCTTGAGAAAGTTTTTTGTAATGATAGTTCACAGGTTGCTACTAAGTTACTCAAGAGAGAGGCATTTTGGATTGCCATGTTGGAGTTTATGGCTCTAAAGAGCTTAAATGAAAGTTTTAACCTTAGGTTTTTTTTTTTCTATAAACTCAGAGTACCCCTAGTAGTTAAGGGTTAAGTGTGTTTTTAATCTATCTATTTAAGGAAGCTGTTATCTATTATGCATGTGCTTGAGAAAGGAGTGATCCCCGAAACGTTGCACGAGTTGCGTCTCATCCTGCTTGGATGTTGGCATATCCGGCTCACCAGTGTGGGAGCGCTATCATGCACCTTTACTGAACGGCGCAGCGAGACACAACAATATACCTGAGTATAATCTTTCTATTTCTCTACTTATTGACATGCTGTGTATTACGGTTTAATGTCTGTTTTTTAATTGGAATATGTATATTTATAGAAGTTACATTTTAAGAAAGCACCGGTTCTGTTATATGTTGTGGAATTGCATCAGTAGGATTGGAGATCCGTTACTTGGACTGCTTGCGTAGCTATACTCAGTGTTATCAATTTATTACAATTGGCCACTACTATTTTTATGGCATCAAAAATATCAATCCCTCAGTAACACGTCATGTGGCTTTGAGCATCAATTTTAGCTCAACAACGCCATATCATGCTGTTCACAAGTCGAGTTATTGATTGCTGAGGCATAGCATCCCACTCTACTTGAAGGGTGCCCCTCAAGACATTGAGGTTTATGGGTCCAGAGTTACAAACTTCTACACAGCGACTCAGCTGATCCCACAGGTTTTATTAAGGGGTTCAGCTATGGAGAAAGCGGTGGCCACTCCATTTGAGATACCCCAGTCTCCAACAGCTGTTCGCTAATGATGCGATCTCGATGAGCTGAAGCATTGTCTTCCATGAAGATGAAATTAGCCCTGTGTTGTTCATGGAGAGACACAATGACTGGTTTAATTCTGTTATTTTAGTAGTAGAGGCTTGTCACTTTACCATTCCGAAAGTTCTGTACCGACTAGACACACCTGCCCAGAATGTAATACCACCACCATCAAAGGCTTGTCTGGTGACAACCGGGGCTGTTGTATAGCCTCTCCTTGACATCTCCAGAATTGTTGGCGGTCATCATTTTTGCTGAGTAAATTGACTTTTATTACTGAACAGCACTGAGGAACACTGGTCCTTCGTCCAGCGAAGATGCTCCCTGGCCCATGACGATGATGTATGTGTCTAGTAGTGTGTTCAGGTACCCTTCTAGTCATCTAGCACGAAGACCACGCTGAAATAAACAGTTAAGAATGAATTCCCCTGAAGAAGCATATACACGAAACGCGCATAAGGAGTTTACCATTCAGCTGTCATTATGTATATTTGTATATCTTGAATTTTTACCTATTCAGTACTTTTCATTATGCGTACCTCTATGATAATTATTGCACATTTGCACTTGTGTTGATTATGCACTTGTAGGTATTGCTTTGGGAATGTGATTTATTTATATACTGTAATATATATATTTTTGCACTATGCACTTTATATTTTTTCTGAATTTATAATTTGATCCACACCCAATCATGGTATATCCATTGGATAGATTAATATGCTTTGTTTGATATTATGTGATCCTTATTCTTTATGTAATTTAGATTATTGATGATTCGCATTTGACTACCTGTACCTCTTCATGTTTGTTGTGCCATATTTAATTTTTTTTTAATTTGTATAAAATATTTTATCAATAAAAATAAATTTAATAATTTAGGATGTTTTTTTGCTGTGATTTTTGGTATAGTTTAGATATTAGGAAGTTGTGCATAAAGTACTGAAACATTGGACATGTGCATTCTAAAGTTAAGAGATGGTCTCATTGAGTTCATTAAAAAAAAATTCAAGGCATTTTATGTTCATCCTGAAATTTCAAACAAAAGCTAAATATCCCTAACTTTTTGTGAGTAGTGTATGTCTGCAAAATGTTTCTGATTTGTGTTTTTATGACAAAATGAAAATACATTGATCCCTCAAGTTACAATGTCCTTAGGATACAATATTTTTTTTTACATATAATGGTCTTTACTATGACATTCTTTGTTGAGTGTGGTTTCAAGATACAATATTACAGCCACTGCTGATTTGCGGCACATGTGATTGATAGGAAGATCCAGCCAATTGTCATGAACATTTTACTGGGTTAACATCTATATTAGTAAAGTACATGCAATGATTGGCAGTCTAGTAGCGCCTCTCTACAGTACAGTGCGGTTCTATATGTCCTGTAATGCTCTTACATGTGACAGAATTAGTTACTCCTTTAAGCACCAGGAGAGGGCCCCATTTTCTTTTTTTCTGGTATATTGTGTATAAAGTACAGCTTCTGTCCTCAGACTAGAAAGTGATTTAAAGCTCTAGTAGCTCTTTCAGGCTTTTACATGTACTCTAAATTGGAAAGTGCTGCGGAATATGTTGGCGCTATATAAAGATTATTATGGTCTTGTTTTATCAATATTTATCAATAGCCTTTTCATTATATTGGTGCGAAATCTTGGGGCTTTGAAACCAAGTAACAGTTTCCAAGGAGTTATGGTTTCAATATACAATGGTTGTCCTTTAACTCCTTAATGACCACGCACTGTCTTGACGGCGGCCGGTGCGGGTCGTTCGTCTGCAGCGACGTCTTTTGAAGACGCTGCAGACATCGGAGTTTGCGGCGCTCGGCGCCGCAATTGCGCTGAGATCGGGGCTGTACTACACAGCCCTGATCCCAGAGCATCTGCTGCGAGCACCGGGTCGCGGAGGAAACCTCCGCGACCTGGTGCTTTAACCCTTTGATTGCGTTACCGCAGCGCAATCAAAGGGTTTCCCCTGCTCTGTCGGTGATCGGAACACCCGGTGACCCGACAGAGCTCGGGGAACGGCTGCACAGTCAGCTCTGGGGACCTAGAGTGGCCCCAGAGCTGTCTGTGTATGAAGCCAGTGACTAGGACACACTGTGTGCTGTCCTAACCACTGCCTGTGTCAGTCTGACACAGATTAGAATGTATGAGCATATATGAATATGCTAATACATTACCAAGTGTAAATAATAAAAATAAAAAAAATGTTAAACAGCTCTCCCTTCAGGGGAATAAAAAAAAATTAAAAAAACCCCATAAAAGTGTAAAAAAAAAAAAGACTACAAAAATAAATAAAATAAATATTTAATAAAAATAATTGTGCATAAATTACACATATTAGGTATCCACATGACCGTAGTAACCTGTAGAATTAATCTAACAAGTTAAGTGTGAAATGTGAATGGTGTAAAAAAAAAAAAAAAAAAAAAGTACTGCAATTATTTAAAAGTGAACTTAAACTATTCCCCCATAAAGTACAATTTGTCTCGAATAAAACGAGGCCTCATACAACTGCGTCATTGAAAAAATAAAAAAGTTACAACTGCTGCAACGCAAGGAGGCAAAAACTATAAAAATGTTCTGGTCGTTAACTACTTTTCAGGCGTTTGACTTAAGGGCTTAATCATTTAATATTTTATGTTGAGGGACCACTGTACATATATACACAACTGTATCTGTTCTGCCTATAGTTTATTAGTTTGGTGAAATTTTACTCATGGGCTCTTATGAGAGAATGTACATTGACAGAAAAGAAAATCTTATTAACCCATATACGATCGCCCACTGTCAAGACGTGTCTTCTGTCTGCAGTGACAGAAAAATATGTTGCTGCCTACAGAGAGGATATGTGGCATTGCAATAGGAGCAAAGCTGTAGTCAACAGCTCAGCTCAGTCTCTGTGGACGGCAGGGACCAGACAAAGCCTGCGATCCCTAGCGTTTAACCTTTTGATTGCTACAGTCTGTGATCGCGGCATTATCAAATTGGATACCCCTGTTTCATCAGGTCACCAGGGTTCCCAGTGCCCGATGAAGCCTGGGGAATATCTATGCAGTCAGCCCTGAGGACCTAGAGTAACTCCATGGCTGTCTTCACAGCAAGCCTGCTGTCAGGGCAGCATGTGTGTTGCTCTGACAGCAGCCTATATCATACTGACACAGAGTGCAATGTATTAGCATACAGTGGTATGCTAATACATTCCAAAGTGCAAAAAAAAAAAACCTCAAAAAGTGTAAAAATAGTTATCCCTTAATGAAATGAACCCCTTAAGGACCCAGCCAGTTTTGGCCTTTCTGAAACAGCCCTATTTTTGACATCTGGCATATGTCTCTTTATGTGAGAATAACTTTTTGACACTTTTACCTATCTATGTGATTCAGAGATAATTTTCTCGTGACACATTGTGCTTTAAGTTAGTAAGAAATTTTGATCCATACAATCCTTGTTTGTTTTTGAAAAATATCAAAATTTCATGAAAATTTGGAAAAAATTTGTCATTTTGAAAGTTCCAAAATTTCTGCGTGCAAGACGGATAATTATTCACCACAAAATAGTTTATAACTAGCATCTACCATATGTCCACTATAGGTTGGCATAATTTTTTTAATGTTTTTTTTTTTTTTTACGACATTAGAGGGCTTAGAAACTTAGTAGTAATTTCTAACATTTTCAAGAAAAATTGCAATATACATTTTTTAAGGGACCAGTCCAGTTCTGATGTGACTTTGAGGGGCCTGCATGTTAGATACCTCCATAAATGACTCCATCTAAGAAACTAGACCCCTTAAAGTATTTACAACAGTGTTTAGGAAGTTTGTTAACCCTTTAGGTATTTCACAGAAATTAAAGCAAAGTGGAGGTGAAATTTCAAAATTTCACTTTCTGCAGATTTTCAATATTTATCCATTATTCACTGGAATATGGTAAATGTGACAAGGTAAATGCAATGTAATATAATTTCCCCCAGGTCTGCCGTTTTTAGAGATATCCCATATGTGGCCCTAGTGCTCTATTTGGCTCAATCACAAGTCTCAGAATAGGAGGCGCACCTACTGGACTCTGGGGTCTCATTTTCAATACGATTTTATTTTGGCGCCATTTCAGGCTTGAGGACACCCTAAGGTGCTAAAACTTAATAAACACCCCAAAAAGACCCCATATTGGAAACTACACCCCTTATATATTCAGGGGTGCAGTGAGTATATAGACCCCACAGGTGATTCCTAAATTTTTTGTAGCATTAGGCTGTGAAAATTTCAATTTTTTTTTTTACAATAGTCTGCAATTTTAGCTTAAAATGTGTCATATTTACAAGGAATCCTGGAAAAAAGAAAGCCAACATTTTGTTAAGCCATTTCTTCCAAGTTCGGCAATACTCTACATGCGGGTGTAAACTGCTTTTTGGGAGCATGGCAGGGAGGGAGCGCTATTTCGCTTTTGGAACGAAGATTTTGGTGGGGCCATGTCACATTTGCAAAGCATCCAAAGTAGCAGAACAAGTGAAACCTTCCAGAAGTCGCCCCATTTTGGATTCAACAGCCCTCAGGGATCTCATCTAGGGGTGTACTGTGCATTTTGGGTGCACAGGTGTTCCATAGTTTTTTTTTTAGCATAGGGCCATGAAAATGGGGAGGGAGGGGGGGGCAAAAAGCAAGGCTTTTTGATCGCTTTTAAATCCATTTTTTGGAAAGCAGGGTGAAGAAAATACTGCAATCCTAGTAGTGTTTTTTACTTTTATTTTTAGCCGCGCTCATCGTGCAGTATCCGTGATAAGTTAGCTTTACTCTTACGATACAATTACGGCGATATTTTGTTTATATAGTTTATTAGGTTGAAGCCTTTAAAAAAAAAAAGAAAAGCTTTTTTAGTGTGTAAAATAATATTTATGCATCGCTATCTTCTGAGAGCTGTACATTTTTTATTTTTCCGTATACAGAGCTGTGTAAGGACTTTTTTTTTTGCGGGATGAACTGACGTTTTAATTGGTACAACCATGGCGTTTATAGGAGTGTGTGATCGCTTTTTATTCCATTTTTTGTGCTGTGGTATTAAAAAAAATCTTAATGTGATTTTTTTTTTTTTTTTTTACGGCGTTCAGCGTACGGGTTAATTAGCATGACAGATTTATAGGGCAGGTCGTTACGCATGCGGCGATACCAAATATGGGTACTTTGTTTATTTTTTATCTTTTTTGGGGCGATTGGCATTTGTAAAGGGGAAAAGGGCGGTGTAAGTATTTTTATTTTGTGTTTTACATGTTTTTCACTTTTTTTTTACTTTTTCACATTTTTTTTTTTTTTTACTTTTCCCCATAGAGGATTTGAATGAGAGATCTTCAGATCCCTCATTCAATAGGAATCAGTACATAGCTTGTTGCTATGTACTGGTTCCTATGGCAACTTTCAGTCACGATGCCGGGCCATGCCCACAGGGCACGGCCGGGAATCGTGACGTCACAGACAACCTGGAAGGCATTCTATGCCTTCCGTGCTGTCTATCAGCACATAGCAGCCGCTCGATCGTGCGCTGCTGTCGCCGACAGAGACGCAGGAGGACTGATCTCCTCCTGCGTCTTCCTTAGTTATTGCGACCCGATGGTCGCGATAATTAAGGGGTTAAACGCACGGGTGATCTCGGGTCGGGGCCGACGCTGCGGGATCGCAGGTGTACTATACAGCTGACATACCACGCTGATCGCGCGAACTCTGCTTTAGAGTTCACGCGATCCTCAGGATGTATGCATACATCCAGGTGCGTTAACCCCCAAACGACCTGGACGTATGCATACGTCCAAGGTCATTAAGGGGTTAAAGAAAGTTAAAAGAAAACAAAATAAATATTTAATGAATAAAATTGTGTATACATTACACAAAACCCCCTACACATATAAGATCCACATGACCGTAACAACCTTTAGAATTAATCGAACAGGTTATTTAGTGTAAAATGTGAATAGTGTAAAAAAATAAGAAAAAAATAAGAAAAATGCTTTTATGTTCACACTGCACAAATTTCTTTAAAAAACTTCCGCAGTAATATATATGTAAACGCAAACTATGACTCATAAAAAAACAATTTCTTCTGCATAAAACAAGTCCTCATACAACTGCGTCACTAAAAAAAGGAAAAAAAAATGTGACGATTGAAATGCAGGGAGGAAAAAAAAACCAAAATTTAGCTGGTCATTAATGCCTTTTCAGGCCTGCTTCTTACGGGATTAAATAGTGGAACAGAATTGCATAAGTTTGTTTTTCTCCCACCTTTTATTCAGCATTTGAAAAACACCTTTAAGACAGGCGACAGAGGTATAGTGTTCTATTTTTGTCTGCATTATTTAGATATTCTAAAAAGAAAAAAATATTTTACAGAATTCCTCAACACTATATATTATGACACATTTATATTCTTGTCTAGAGTCACTAGCACAAATGTTCTACTAAAAGTAATATAATTATATTTCAGCCGTAGCTCCAGACACAGAGAAACTTGCACCTACAGATGACCCTTGCCTGATTGCATCTCTCACACAATTGTTTAGGGTAGGAAAATATGCGGTTATTTACAATTGGTTTTAGTCAGAACATTATGTTCCTTGGGTGCGTAGAAAAGCAGAAAGAGCAATAACTGTAGATTTCTGAATTTGTAATGTTACACTTCCAACCTGATACATTTTCACTCTTTTCAAACCTGTCCTGCAGCATCTAAAAAACATATAAGATACACTGTAGCTGCTGCAGAAGCGCTGCATACAGTAAATCAAGACCCTGATCCATATTCTTTTCCTCTGAGCCGTTTTTATTTCCTGATGATAGATTTCTCAATTCGGCCGACTATATATGATTGTGGGGAAGACATTCTTGCCTGCACTGCTTTAACAGCAGTCAGAGAGATACTTCACAGCAGCTTCATGCACATAGGATTGTTAAGACAGATTCTGTCCCATAGACTTTTATAAGAGAGTTTCCTAGTCATGCTGTGTGACCTAGGAAGAAATCACTCTGCAGGGAGGAGGTGGGTGAGAGCTGTGACATCTTCTCTTGTGACTGGTGGATTCTGTGTTATCTATACACAATGGTGTCTCCTTTCAGCTTGACCTGCTTTTTACTGATATGAGCACACTGCTGAAAAGCTCTCTAAACAGAACAGGAAGTGTCAGACGATTATTAGGCTTAGTGGCCAAAGTGAAAACTGCAGGACTTAAGAATTATTAAAAAATATACTGAAAGTGATATGGAAAATTAAAAAAAATCATAACCAAAAATTCCTAAAAAATATGTGTTTAACATAAAAATGTGAGTTAAACAATAAGTCATTTTTTGATGACACATTCCCTTTAAAAGAGAAGGAAGAAGCTAATTAGGTTGTTTGACATGAAGCTGGCCTTGGCAGAGGAGCAGTAGTCAAATAAACAGAGAGAGGCTAGGAGGTGGTTGAAGGAGCCGTGAAACAGTGGTCAAGCTGAGGTTTCTAAAATGGATCTTATTAACTCTATTATGTGTATGATAGTACAATAAGCTACTGTGTGCAGCCAACATTAAACTAATGAATCAGTCATATTCTAATTATACTTCCAGATTTATATGATTATGTATCCAGTGTTGTATAATTATGGCTGCTCTTTCCAATTGTTATGTCAGGGTGGATTAAAAAAGGGTTAGATGTAATTTCAGAGATAAGGAGGAAAGGTACAGTACATGTCAATGTTCACTGAAGAAAACATAGGACTGATCTTATGGATAACAACTGTAGAGACAGACAGGAGAATGGTTGGGATATTAGTTTGGAGCACAAGACATTATTTGCCTACAGAAATACTGCATCTAGGAAAACACAGGAATGCCCTGGAGACCACATTTTTAATAGCATATCTAAAACAATAGAATCTTTCCTAGAAAGTGTGAAAAAACTCTCACCTCTGACATTATAAACTGGATGAGTCACAAAGAGCAGTTTTCTCAGGATACAAATCTCTTAGTTTAATCCTTCTTGCCGATGAGAAATAAACGTGTGACTTGACATAAAACAAAATGTGACAGACACCAACATCTACAAAACTGATCTGTTTTATTAAATGAAAGAAAATCTGTTTTGTGGGTCAAATATGAAATAGAATATACAAAAACTTTACATTAGTCCTCTCAATTGAATAAAACCCTATTACGTCTTAGGCTATAGCAATAATTTCCTCTGCCAAAAGAACGTCCAATGAATATTTTCCCTTTTTGCAGTCAGGCCACCGACGCAGAACCCAAAAAACAGAGTGCCAAGGTTAAAAAATCTAAACACTGCTTTCTAGCAAATCCAAACTAATGCACAGAGGAACGTGTAAAAACAGGAGATTTACTCAGTGACATTAGTTCGAGGCAAGTGACAAGTCAAGTTTACAATTTTCTCATAGCACATTTTCTACATCTATACAAATATATATATATGTTGTATATATTTAAAAAAATGTTTTATTTTAAAAGGGGAAAGACTGTATTTTTTTCCAGTGAGGGAAACTTCCCCACGGGACTACTTTTGCTCTACCCCTAGCCCCACCGTCGAAAAACCCGGAGAGCGACACACAAAAAAGTAAAACCCAAAAAAATAAACAACAAAACAAAACAAAAAAAAAGACGAAAACACAAAAACAAATTCCCAAAAACTCTCAATCTATAAAGCTTTGACAAAAGCATTTCATGTCTTTGGCATAGCACAAATTTCCCACTTAATACTTGTTTCCTTTGCCTTACAGAGAATGAAGTTCCTTATGTAAAACACCCTTAAAATAATTTTAAAAATGTTAAAAAAATTGTGTCCCCAAAAAAATTACGATATCTACTGTCAAGAGAAAGACCCTGAAAACAAAAAGATACACTGAAACAACACAACAATTCTTTTTAGTTATGTGTGCAAGAACACAAGTTCCTAAGGTTTCTTATGAGCAGACATGTCAGATAAAGTCATTGAGTTCTGCTTCAATTGCTGCTGCCATTTCATCTGCCTCTGAACTGCTGCCCCCTTTATGGACTTTTCTTTCATCAGATCACAAGGTTGTCATCATCGTTGTCGTCGTCGTCATCTGCATCCAATTTTCTTTTCTGGCCTCTATAGAAAACAAAGAAAAAATAATTACTGATAATCAAGCATTAAGGTGGCAAAGCAGGAATTTGGAACCAGGTTACCTAACCCTAATGTTGAGGAAGCTCAATTCTAAAAAAAAAAAAATATATATAAAAAAAAAATTTCAGCCCTCCCAAAAAACAAAAAAAACTTGCAACTTCAGATGTAATGTGAGAACTAAAGGAATCTGATATTTTGTGAATATTGGAGAACTGCTGTAAATACTGAAAGACTATGGCTCTTAATTGCAGCTAAAAATGTGACAAATATGAAGGGTCTCCTTCTTCCCAACCTATAATTTACAATAGAATATTTTAAAAACCTGAAATACATATTAAAGGGGTTGTCTCGCTACAAAGAATAGCTTTCAAATTGTAGGGAACACAAAATAAAGACATTTTCCAAATATATTGCATTGTTCCTCTGTTTTCCCTAAAGAGATACAAGTGAATTTATTACCTCCCTGGCTATTTCAGTTCCCTCAGTCAGTGTCCTGTGCTGCCAGACAGTAAAAAGCTTGATTTATCTCAAGTAAACAGCTCTGTAATTAGGGCTTCTGTTTTGGGGATCAGTTTAAGGTCCTGCTAGTAGTTTGAGAAGCTAACCCTAATTAATTAGCATCTGAAAGCACAGCACTGAACACTGAGCTTATGCAAATTAGTCTGAACCAGGAAGTGACAGAGAATTTCTTTCATGCATTCTTTGAAACACTGTGGGGAGACAACTCCTTTAACACTAGCATAATTATCTCTGTTACCACAATCATATTAGTCATTCAATGATATAATATACCATACAATGACAATATTTCCTCTGCTTCATGAATGTAAGCCGATGCTCATTACTTATTTCCGGTCTGTTAATTTTATTTTTGTGCCTCAAAATGTAGCTCTCCCCTCAAAAGTATTTAATGAGATCACCACAGCTTCTTTTATAGTTCTGAAAATGCGTCACTGAAGATGTATTCCTCTCACAGTGAACGCTTACCTCTGAATACAATTCGGTATCTTTAAATATATTGAAGGATTTCATTTTGCAGTAAATCTTTATAGTGATGGAAGCTCTATTTTTCTAATGCAAATTCCCTGTACAGAGAGATAAAACAAAACATTCTGGCTGTCTGCATCTACCAGTAGAGGGAGCTCATTGTGTACGGTTACTTTGTGAACTCAAATAAACGATGTAGTTGATTTAATCCTTTCACTGCCAGGTGACATTTTGCACCTCTGGTAACATGGACAATTTTCATACGTTTAAAACATGCAATTAAAATGAACTACAAATAAATAACATACTACATTTCTAGACACATACATTCTTTGAAAGTAAGACTCTTGGCACAAAATGCCACTCAGCACTTTATACACAAAAAGTCACCTGTTGCAAGCAAAACATTTTACATTTATGAAATCAGATAGTGGCCTCAACAATAAAAGGGAATTGCTTCATAAATACCTGAGCAAGATATGCCGTAAACCTTACCTGCTTGAATAAGAACTATGCTATCTATGTTAAACCTCACAGGGGTTGTCTGGCAAAAAATAATAAGAAATGGGGCCCAGCTGGTTAAATTATACTAATCTACCTGTCCCGCACCACAGCCGCTTCGGAGCACAGAAGAGGGTAGTGCTCCATTCACTTACTTACCTTCTCCTACGTACTGGGGCAAGACCCCGGAAGTTATGGTATATTCACATGCTGCTGCAATATGTCGGGTGTTTTGGAAGCATGCGTTTATCAGCACGTAATTCCAAAGCACGGGAGGCTTGGTCAGCGGCAACAAGCGCCGCGAACAAGTGACATGTCACTTCTCTCACCAGGTGTACGATACGATCGCATTGTACGCCCGGGGAGACTACGCCTAATTCATAGCTCTCTGTGAGAGCTATTGATTACCGTAATTGCGGCGCGCATTTCGCTGCGTATAAAGCGCAATACACCGTGAAATGCACGCACAATTATGCTTAAAAATAAGCCATGTGGAACGGAATGTAGTGGTGCTCTGAAATGTTAGATGACCTGTAGTAAGTTTAACTTTCTTTATACTTGATTTTTTGTTAACAAATATGGCATCCCAAAACGGAGCAGATACTTCAGCACTTTCATGCAAACTTGCACAATTTTCCATAAAAATTGCATAAAAATGTATTGTGGCTACTAGTGTGATGCAATCACTATGACTCCCTTGCTACGATTAAGGGTGACACACTCTAAATGCGTTAGCTCCGCTATACTGATCACAAGTTTCTACTTTTAATGGATTTATAATCAATAGTTTTGCATTTAAGGCTATTTTCACACGGCTTATTCTGGGACGGATTTCAGCCCGTAATTTGCGTCGTACTGTGCGAATTACGGGCTGAAATCCGCCCCAGTCATTACGGTTATCCACAGTTCTCATAGAGAACTATGGATTCCGTCTCCTCTCCCCGCTCACAAAATACGGCGAGCAGGGAGAAAGTGACATGTCAATTATTCACGACAGTATACGCACAGTGGATAATGAATGTCTATGCCGCCCCTCCCCCACCCCGTCCCGCCCCCGAGCATACGGCGTAATTACGGGCAAAATCCGTCCCGCAATTACGCCATGAATAAGACGTGTGAATATAGCCTAAGAGTGCTGGTCTTCAACCACTTTGTGGTTTCTAAGCTGCACTTTGCCAGTGGCCCTCTGGTTTGTCCATGCACCCTTACACACATTCTATGGATTATTATGGACGTTAGTGGATAATATATAAAGTGACCTGGCTTGAATTTCTTTTTCTTTTGTTAAAAATACACAATGCACACAGCAAACCACTACAGAAATCTACATTTTTTGACAGCAAACAGCATACTAGGTATAAAAGTATATCATCTTGTATATGAACCACTTTGCATGAACTTTGCTACTAAAATGCATGCTTAAGCAGATAACATGTAAGCAAAATGTACTTTGAAAAAAGCCAAAATGTAAGTAGTACATACATACCCAACATATTTACAGTCAGTTTTGTGTCTCTGGTGGTTCATCAGTGTGACAGTCATTGCACAATAACTGTGGGGGTTCCACATGGTGCATTAGTAATATGAGTTTAAAAACCACCAGTATTGATTGATTATTTTTTTTAAAGTAGCTGGAAAACCTTCATTAACAGTGCCAGCCAGTGCGTGAAAATGTCTTTTCTGAATGCAGGAAATATTTTCCATCGGTCAGAAATATCTTTGATATTTCTCTGTAGTGATGATTACTATTGGTATGACTACAGCATGACACTGGTATTGCTAAAGAAGCAGATAGCATGGAATGGAAGAATGGGGACAGTGTAAAACGAGTTTTATGTGTAGCGCAAATTAGAACATGAACTAAAAGTTCATCTTATCCCCATGCCCGCGTCATTTACAGTCATACAGTGACAGGAGATTTGGACATTATAGGCGACATGTATGACCGGGGCGGCGGCAGAATTCTGTGCTCAAAAAGCTGTAGTAGACCAGTTCTATAGATGTATGAACAGGTTTACTCCAAACTTTGGTGCGATAAGTGCCTCGGTACTGAGCCAAAGACACTTTTTAGTGTGTCTTAGTTTTGAGGTGTCGCACATTAGTAGAAATAGACACATTTATGATTCTTTGACACTAAAACTTTGGCGCAGAACAGTTAGAACAGCCAGACCAAGGTAAAGGTGGTCTACCTGAGCCTGAGTTGTCGTATTGGCACTAGACTGCACCTGTATGTATGACCTGCAGAAGAACAGCTTCATACATTCTGGCGCAGTCTATACTTGAAGGAATTTAGAACTGGTCTATCAGCGCAAGAATTCATACATAATGTCCTATGTATCCTCCTCCTGTCTCTTCAGTCTGTCTACTCAGCCCCCTGCTGGCTTTCCCTCCATAGTGGTTGGATAGAGAGCTGCAGGTATATGTAGCTTCCACTGCAACCTGCTCGCAGACTAGATTGAGGCTATAGCTGCAATCCTTGTCTTGTTTTAAAGACAATATTTTTTAGCTATCTTAGCTTTAGCTATGATCTAGCCTGACACGGAATCATTAGCAGTATGGGCGTACCAAGTATGTCCTCGGCTACTGAGGTTCCTCCATGCCAGGATGTATACGCTAAAGAGATGTCCTTGGCAAGGAAAATGTTACAGGCCAAGTCCACCACAGGTGCAGGGAAAGTGTTAAAAGCCAAATATTCACTTTAGTAACACATTTGAAGCAATGTGGCAATAGGTCTTAAAGGAGGTTTCTCACTACAAAGATTAGCTTTTTAACACATAGGGACAGGTAATTGAAGACTTTTCTAAATACACTGATCTTTTGATTTTATCCTGGTCAATTTTTTTAAGGCATTTTTATTATTTTCTGCAAAGTCAAAAGTTTACATACACTAGGATTACTATGCCTTTACACAATTTGGGACAGCCCATACGTACAAACATGGCTCAGTTACACCAGTTTTGTCAGGAAGAATGGGCCAAAATTCCTACCAACTATTGTGAGAGGTTGTGGAAGGATATCCATAATGTTTGGACCAAGTCATACAGGTTAAGGACAATGCTACCAAATACTAATGAAATGTATGCAAACTTTTGACTTTGCAGAAAGTAATAAAATAAGCCTTAAATTCTCTCTCTCATTATTCTGACATTTGGCAAATATAAATAATTTTGGTTCCTAATTGACCTAAAACGGGTAAGGATTATTCTGATGTCATGTCAGATAGTGAGAAAAACATGCATATGTGTCTTTCTATATAGTGTATGTAAACTTCTGGTTTCAACTGAAAGGTATTTCTCTATCAACGCAGAAACCAAAATTCAGCAAGAGACACAGAGGAAGTGAAGTGCAACTGCTGTTTTCCATTCAGTCATTTTTAATGTTTGATGGTATTTCCTGTAAAACGCAGCATGTACGTCTATAGCAGGTTGATGCTGCTCAAAACAAGAGCGAGGAGCACTGTAAACACTTTAATTACCATTCCAATTAACAATTTCAGCAGGAATCCAATTAGTCAACATACTGTGTCAGCTGGTCTTATTTTTCTTACTGAAAATTATCTCTGCTTTAAGACAAATAAAAAACAAATGTACACATATGTGTTAGCAGTATATATGATCTCCTGATGGCTAGACAGTTCTCTGCTGATTTTTCTGGATCTGTCTGCAGTGTTTGATACTACTCCTACTCTTTTGATTTGGAGGACACTACTCTCTAAGTTCTCTCACTTCTTGTTCTTTTTCTTATTTACAAACTCTACTTGTCTTCTCCTTGATGTCCCAAGTCCTCTCCTTATTTCTTGCTACACAGACCCTATTTAACAAACTATCATGTGACTTAAAAGTGAACCTATCACATAGGTGATGCCCCCCTTGCTGAGGGCAGCACAAGCTAGTGTCAGACCTGCTGTTCCCAGCACTGTGTCCAGTATTCTATAAGATACAGCAGTTTTTGAGCATTTACCCCTCAAATCTTATTCATGAGCAGGTGTTAGCCCCGCCCACCAAAGGCTAGCCCTGCCCTCCTGGCAGTTATTGACATGTTTCTACCTATTCAAAGTAATAGGTTCATCAGTTGAGGTGGGTGGAGCTAGCCTCAGGTGGGCGGGGTTTGAAAATATAAACTTTTTTCATGACTTTTGTGGCTGAAAACGACAGATTTGAGCATTAAATACATGAAAACTGCTGCATCTTACAGAATAAGGGACACAGCGCTGAAAACAGCAGGTCTGACACTAGCTTGTACTGTCCTCAGCAAGGGGGGCATAACCTATGTAGCAAGAAAATGGCAGGCTTTTTGTAGCAAATGTGTATCCAAAATTTATTACAAAGTCCTATAGGTAAGACCTCGACAAACAACAGTTAAATTACTTGCAGTTGTAGTGGAAGACATTCCATAGTAGGCGATATAGTCCAATTCAGGAACACAAGTTCATGTGCAGTACTGCGACCTCATAGCTCTGGCCGCTCCGACTTGGAGCACAGCAAATCCTGACAGGCGGGCGTGACGCAGGGCGCGCAACGTTTCGGGGGACCTCCCCCTTTCTCAAGCACGCACTGCTGACTTACCCTCTGCAATTTATAGGTAAGTCCAACAAGGTGTATACTACTCTAGCCGCTAGCCTTAACTAGCCTACATAGATACTCACAGGAATGCTCTAAGACCCCAACCTTCATTCATCCCAGCTGGCGCGAGCGTATTCAATTCATAGATCCATCGCGCTTCTCGTCGTAAGAGGAGCATTTCGATGGATTGTCCCTCCCTCACCTCAACTTCCTCTAAAACAGCCCATCTTAAGTCTGAAACATTATGATTATTTTCTAGAAAATGTCTAGCTACACTCGTCTCGCCAAACCTCTTCCCTTCACTCTGTTGGACATATTTATTCTTCAACGCTGTCCTTATATTGCTACGATGTTCATTAAGTCTAGTTTTTACACTTCGCGTTGTCTGCCCAACATATGCAATCCCACATGGGCATTTTAGAATGTAAATCGCATTCTTACTGTTACATGTGAACGCTCCCTTGATTGCTATCTTTTTTCCACTACATGGGTGTGTAATAAATGGGCCTCGCATAATAGCACTACAATTCTGACAGTTAGCACATGGATAGGTTCCTTTTCTTTCTGAATTTAAGAAAAGTTTCTGGCTATTAGATTTTTTCTTTCCCCGTATGTCACTTTGAATTATTTGACTCCCTATTGTTCGTCCCTTGCGATATACAAAGAACGGGAGATCTTTAAATAGTTTACCACATTTAGCATCACTCCTCAATATACTCCAATGTTTCTGTATTGTTCTCTTAATCATTTCACTGTGTGTATCATAAGTGCTAACATATGCAAGTTTTCCATAACTTTCCTTTTTCTGATGTCTATTCAATAAGGTGGAGCGATCCTTCTCCCCTATATCTCGCGCTATAGTTTCTATTTTGGTTTTATCATATCCTCTTTCCACAAATTTTTTAATCATTTTCTGACTATATTGATGGTAAAGTTGTTCAGAAGAGCAGATGCGTTTTACCCTGGTGAATTGACCCTTTGCAATCCCATCAAATATTTTGGGAGCATGGTAGCTATTTTTGTGCAGAACATTGTTCTTGTCACTTGGTTTAGTGAACAGGCCAGTAGAGAACCCCTCTTTACTTTTCCTGTAGTGGAAAAAAGATAGCAATCAAGGGAGCGTTCACATGTAACAGTAAGAATGCGATTTACATTCTAAAATGCCCGTGTGGGATTGCATATGTTGGGCAGACAACGCGAAGTGTAAAAACGAGACTTAATGAACATCGTAGTAATATAAGGACAGCGTTGAAGAATAAATATGTCCAACAGAGTGAAGGGAAGAGGTTTGGCGAGACGAGTGTAGCTAGACATTTTCTAGAAAATAATCATAATGTTTCAGACTTAAGATGGGCTGTTTTAGAGGAAGTTGAGGTGAGGGAGGGACAATCCATCGAAATGCTCCTCTTACGACGAGAAGCGCGATGGATCTATGAATTGAATACGCTCGCGCCAGCTGGGATGAATGAAGGTTGGGGTCTTAGAGCATTCCTGTGAGTATCTATGTAGGCTAGTTAAGGCTAGCGGCTAGAGTAGTATACACCTTGTTGGACTTACCTATAAATTGCAGAGGGTAAGTCAGCAGTGCGTGCTTGAGAAAGGGGGAGGTCCCCCGAAACGTCGCGCGCCCTGCCTCACGCCCGCCTGTCAGGATTTGCTGTGCTCCAACTCGGAGCGGCCAGAGCTATGCGGTCGCAGTACTGCACATGAACTTGTGTTCCTGAATTGGACTATACCGCCTACTATGGAATGTCTTCCACTACAACTGCAAGTAATTTAACTGTTGTTTGTCGAGGTCTTATCTATAGGACTTTGTAATACATTTTGGATACACATTTGTTACAAAAAGCCTGCCATTTTCTTGCTATTGTTTGTGTTGAGGTGGAGGAGCCCTTGCTGAGGCAGACTAATTGAGTGCGGTTCTATATTGCAAAATATTGCAAAATAAGCTACGTTGAAATATAGTTCGACGGGCATAACCTATGTGACAGGTTCTCTTTAAGTATCATCTTTATGTTGATGACTCCCAAGCATGTACTTCTTCCTGTGACTACTACAAAACACCAGCAATGGGCTGTCAGCTGTCTCTAATATGTCCTCTTTATCTGAAACTGATCTTCTAAAATGGAGCTTCATATTTCTGCAACCCAGCGCTCCACAGTGCTGCACCATCCCTATATCTCCTTCCTCATCACTGTATACCAAACTACCCAGGCTTTTATGTCCTGCAAAAAATTACTGACTCCATAATTCCGACACTTTTCTCGTGCTGCACCAGATTCCTGAAAGGCGCTGACCTGGATAGTACGATTAATTCCTACAATCCACAACAGCAACATTCTTTCATATTTTTTATCTAACTCTTCTCAATCAACACCAAACAAAACTTTTTGGAATATGTTTAAAAATAAGGCGACTTCAAATACATTCATTCCCAAAAATTATTTTCACTCCTGCAGAATCTGTGTCTCTCTATTCTATTCCTGCTGGAAATCAAGGATCGTTTTAGTGCTTACCAATAAATTGTAGAATGTAACAAAATGATTTAAATCTACTAAAAATATGTATGCTTGTGAACACATCACTGGTATACAGTAAATTTTGGTGCCAATGACGTCGGAATTATATTAAATTTATGGCGTTGATTAACCCCTTAAGGACCTTGCTTTTTTTTGTTTTTCCCTCCTCGCCTTCCCGGAGCTATAACTTTTTAATTTTCCCACATACATAGACCTAAGAGGGCTTTTATTTTGCGGGACAAGATGTACTTTTAATGGTGTTATTCATATTACTATAGAATATAGTTAAGGGGTTAAGACTGACTTTGGTTTTGTCAGATAAGCTAGTTTCTGAAATAATAGCTAATTAATACAACACGTTTGAAAAGCATTCAGAATTACAAGTTTATTATTTTAGTAAGTAAACAGTCTAACATTATACCAAAAGAAATGACATATCTAACAGTGACAGGAAAAAGTTATGTATGATTTGATTAATTAATACAATATTAATTCGTTATTCGTCTTAATGTCAATGCTTTAAAAAACGCTGTTTATACAATTCCCGTTTGTGTGTGTCATCAGGACGATCACGTTGGTGACTCCAACAGTAGTCTGCCACCATGTGCATGTCCCATCTGCCTTGACATCTCTCCTTCATCACCCTTAAACCCTGATGGAACCTCTCACCTTGTTGAAAGCTGAAGTATCCAAGGTTATCTGGAAATCTGTTTAAATGGCTATGGAGTGCATCTTTATGCTCATGTTAACTACCAAATTTCTTTAAGTTATCGAGCACGTCTTGCACCAATTCGTCATAATTGTCTGCTCTGTGATTACCCAAGTCGTTCTTCACAACAGAGACAAAACTCTTCCAGGCTGGACCCTCAGTGTCATTCATGCATTTGGTAAAACAGGAATCGTTCATGAGTTCACGAATGAGGACCATCAAAAGATTCCAACTTTTATTTTTTCTATGCTTAGTCCAGGGAATGATCTACAAATGAATTTGAAGCAATTACCATTTTTGTCCAAAGCCCTAAAAAATTGCTTCAACAATCCAGTTTAATATGAAGCGGTGATGAAGCAGTGGGAGAATGATTTTGTTCTAGTCTACCAGCGGCTTGTTGATGATATTCGCAGCGCCAACAATCATTTCTTCTCTTGTAGGCCATGACACTTTTGTCCATTAATCTTGCTGTGCCCTGTTTTCCCAGAGGCACATGAAGCATGGGAATTTTGTGCATCCAGATTGCTGTCCAAGCAAGAATTTCACCATCTTCAGATCAACACAAATCAACCACTGATGTTCATGATAATGGATTTTCTGTAGAACGATTTATACATTTTCATGTTGAGTGAGCAATGGGAAGAGACCTAATGGAGCGGTCTGTAAAAAGTGATCAGTCTTTTGGTTGATATTCTTAGTCCCATTTGAAGTACAATTCCTGGGATATCATCGTAGTATACAAATTCTTCATCTTGGTTGAAATATGGAAGAAGCCTCTCTTCTCTGTAATGGGCTGTAATTTTAACTTTCGCCTTTAAAGGTTTTGTTCATTAAAGGGGTTGTCTCGCTACAATGATTGGGTTTTAATTAAAGATCTTTAAAAACCAAGCAGCTTTGCAATATATGTTCATTACAAATGTCCTACTGATTTTGAGCTAGCCCTGTTAGTAGGAGTACATCAGCTTCTCAAATCTCTATAGCAGCTGACCTGTTGATCCTTATCTCACTGGCTGTCAGGTCTGTATGACTCATCAGCCTCTGAATACAGGTCGGAGCAGAGAGCCCCTCCCGCACAGAATGCTTCTGTAGTGGAGGGAGGAGGAGGGCTCTGGCTTCTGTGTATGTGCTGCCTGGATTAACCCTGTGTGTGCCTGCTTCCTCCTGCTCTCTACACAGATAGATGTGACAGCAGTGACCCTGTGTGTTACTATAATCATGATGCGTCTGTGGAGCTGTAACTATACTAATAATATACAGATCAGGGGGCATGTGAATGCTTCATGCTCTGTTGTACTAGTGACACATCCTGAGTATAGTAACACTTCACAGCTGCCCTGTGTCTGTTCTGACAGGGTCTGTTTGTTGCTGGAGATGTGCAGATTTGTATGCTAAGCAGGGGGTATAGGAACACTTGCATCCCCCCTGCTCTGGCTCCACACTCATAGATCAGCTCTCTCCTGTCTGTGGAGACGAGCAGCAAGAGCTGCGGCAGACCTAGGCAGGCACACACAGTGTTAACCCTGGCAGCAAACCCCCTCGCCCCCCCCCCCGTCCCCACTGCTGTATAGAAGTTATGGAGGAGAGCTTTCTGTGTGCTGAGGGGAGGGGGGAAGAGGGAGGAGAGGAGGCAGACAAGAAGCACGCCCCTCAGTTCAACTGCCAGGCTCACTGACTTAGGCTGAAAGCTTGTAATGAGACAACTCCTTTAAGTCTGGACACTAAAAGTTCAGATGCCTGCTTGGACAGATTTAAGTCTTGAATCAGACCATTGAGTTTTCTTTGGCTACTACCAGCCATACACTTCAATCCCTGTCTTTCTTCAGAGTCTGACAGTGGCTGGTTTGGTAGTCTGCTAAACACTGGTATGGGACCGTTATTGTCATGTGGAATAGGTCGTCTTCCTGATTTCAAATCAGAATAATCCCTCTGAGCTTTCTTGAAATGATTAAAGCCTTTAATCTTTACCACACAAAATTAACAATCGTCATGGTGGCTTTTCGGTTCTCTCCATACCACTGGCACACCAAAGTGGAAACTTTTTCTTTCACGATTTGTCCTTTGTCATAGGTGCTCCACACATCTTTTGCAAACTATATGTGGAGACCAAGACTTATCCTGGTCTCCAAGCTGTACTCCAAAATAAGCCAGGTATATGCGCAAAGTCTGTGATGTTTCTCCTTTGTTCTTTAACCATGTACTCACCACAGATGTAGCAGAATACATCAGAATTGTTGATGCAGGCTCTTCTTGATTAAGTCTTTATACTTATTAAGATAGAATTTTTTGGGCATAAACCAAGACAGGGTTGAGAAACTTATTATAAGCAGCTTATTTTCTCTGCAAATTCTGCCAATTCTGGCTTCAAAAAGTCGCTTTTATAACATGGTAGCCTTACAATTTGAAATACAAAATAAATATATGGCATATTGCATTACTTAGGACACTGTTAAAGAGTTAAAAGATAGACCAAAAACTATTGCATTTGTTATTACACATAAGTCACATTGGGGGAATGCATTATTTCCATGGATGTCCATTATCTCAAAAACTTCAGCAAATTTAGCAAAAGTAATGGGATTTTTGAAGTCAACATCCTCAAAATAACCTAAATTTATTCAAAAAACATTGACACTTGAAAAAAATAAATTTTTGAAGACCCTACCATAAAATAATTCCGTACCATAAAAAAACAAAAAAAAAACCAAAAAAACAAACCCCATCCGTACGTAAAAGAAAACATTTTGTAAAACAGTTCTTTAACGTATGCAATTGCAATAAAATAATCGTATATTACTGGAAGACAATAGAAAAGTTAAATGATTAGCTGAATTGCCTGGCAAACCACAGATAAGGATTAGCACCATTACGCTGATTTTTCACCAGATATACACTACTCACAAAAAGGTAGGGATATCTGGTGTTTAGTTAAAATTTCAGGATGAACATAAAATTTTTTGAATTTTTTTTTTTTTCCAAATGACCTAAATGAGGCCATATCTTAACTTTAGAATGCACATTTCCAGCTGTTTAATGTTTCAGTACCTTTTGCGCAACTTGCTGATCTCTAACAAGGAGCTTAAGGGCAAAATTCACAATAAGTGTTTGATCCCTGAATTGCCCAATAAATGCAGAGAATCAATTTGAATTGGGAATTTAACAGTCCTCCTCATTATGCTATTCACATTCTGACATCATGAGACCAAGACAATACCTTGCAACTGATTCACAGTACCTCGCTTTTGCGAGGCTTCAAGCAGGATGCTCGCAGACAGAAGTGGCCACTGAGTTTAGAGTGTCACAAAGTGTCAGCAGCAGGTTGCAACTGAGATACAGAGACTGGAAGAGTCAAAGAAAGGAAAAGAAGTGGACGTCCTTTGGCCGTATCACACACTGATGACCACTTCATTGTAAACAATGCCCTGTGGAACCGGATGATGAATCTCACACAACTCTAGGTGAGAGATACCCCAGTGTCAAGTCAGACCATTTGTAACTGTTAACATCAGTGTGGTCTGCATGATAGACGACCTGACCACACTACCCGGCACATACATCATCATCCTGCATAGGCCAGGGAGAATGTACGCTGGAGGATGGGCCAGTGGTCCTTAGTGCTGTTCAGTGATGAAAGTGGATTCATGCTGAGCAGAAATGATGGCCGCCAATAAGGATAAAGACATCAAGGAGAGTGCTTCGCATCAGGCAGGTCAGGTACAAGTCAGGTATCCTCGCCGGTCTTCTAGCACGCAGACCATGCTGATGTAAACGGTTATGAATGGTCTGACGTGACACTTGGTTGCCTCTCACCTCCCTTAAATGTGCCTGGACTTGTGTGGCATTCATCATCCCGTTCCACAGGGCATTGTTTACAATGAAGCAGTCATCAGTGAGTGATGTAGCCAAAGGCCGTCCACTTCTTTGCCTTTCTGTGAGTCTTCCAGTCTGCATCTCTGTTTCAACCTGCTGATGATACTGTCTGACACTCTAAACTCAGTGGCCACTTTCATCTGAGAGCATTCTGCTTGCAGTTTTGCAATGGCAAGATACTGTTGATCAATTGATGATGATGAGGAGGACTGTTTAAATTCCAATTCAAATTGCTCCCCTTAATTTGTTGGGCGATTCAGGGATCAAACATCTGTTGTGAATTTTGCCATTAAGCGCACTGTTAGAGATCAGCAAGTTGTGTAAAAAGTACTGAAACACTGAACAGTTGGACATTTTCATTATAAATTTAAGATATGGTCTTTATTTCATTAAAAAAAAAAAAAAAAAAAAATCCAGAAATTTTAAGTTCATCCTGATACTTCAACCAAAACCCAAGATCTCTCATTTTTCTAAGCACTTTATTTATTGAGTCAGAAGTTTTGCCGTTACGACATCTTTATGAACATTTTTTTGTAACATGCTACTTTAAAGCATCTCTATATACACTATACTCTGAGTGCATGAAAAAAAATAAACCACTCCAATTTACATTTATTTCATTTTACTTGATACAGACATTTCTATATAAGCACAGATTCCTCTCAGTGGCCACTAACATAATACTATAGCTTCAATTCACACATTAAGGCTATGTTCACACGGCTTATTTTGGGACGGATTTCAGCCCGTATTTCGCGGCGTACTGCGCGAATTACGGGTGAAATCCGTCCCAGTCATTACGGTAATCCACAGTTCTCATAGAGAACGTGACATGTCTATCACGGAGGTATACGCCCCGTGGATATTGAATGTCTATGATGCCAGCGAGCAGCCGGCCATCCCCCGATGCCGAGCACATGGCGTAATTGGGGGGAAATCCGCCCCGCAATTACGCCGTGTGAACATAGCCTAAAAGTCATAATTACAACTGTTTTCTCCCCACTAGCTCTTCTAGGTAAAGTGAATAAAGGTGGACTTTATAGTTCTAAGCTCTTCTTGATACATTAGTAGGAGTGTCTATACAGAGAGAACGGAAGCTCTGGAGCACAAACTACTGTTTAATTAAGAATGAACTTGTGTATACAAACAATACGAACATTCATGGGCACATGTTAGGTTTATTACATCAATAGACCCCCATTTTTATAGGTACCCAGAGACAAAGTTATTGTCATGGACTAAGCTGCTACAGCGTATATTAACCCCTTAAGGACCACTATATGTCTTATCTAATGGACATAAGTAAGTTAGAATGGGTGTCCTGTGCTGGATGAAGCAGGGGCTCACATGTCTGATGACAGCCAGGCCCATGCTCTAATAGCAAAGAGAGGCCATATCTCACATCTGAGCTGTTTAACCCCTTAGATGCCAGAGTAGGGTCCAGTAGGATAGCTAACAGTTTTACACTGACAGTTATAATATAAATCATTATATAATAATGTGATGTATTACATAAGCAATCGAATGATTGCACGTTTAAGTCCCCTAGTGGGACAAAAATAATAAAAAACCTAAATAAAAAGAAAATTCCAAGCAAGATAGAAAAAAATAGAAATTCCAGTCTCCCAAACATTTCTATCTATGGAAAAAATTAAAATAAAACCTATACATATAATTGGCATTGCTGCAGCCGTAATAACCCAAATTATGAAATTATCACATAATTTATCTTACATGGTGAAAAGCATGGAAAACTAAATAAAATTACAATTTTTTGCTAATTTGCTTCCCAAAAAATAGAAGAGAAAACAATCAAAAAGTCTTAAAAAAATGGTACCAACAACTAAAAGTTATCACACAAAAAACAAGCCCTCATACAGATCTGTAAACAGGAAATCTAGGTCTTGGAATACGGAGACACACAAGCTAATTTTTTATTTAAAAAGTAGTTTTGATGTACAAAAGTGAAAATACTTTCAAAAACCTATATAATGATGGTATTGCCATAATCATATGGACACATAAAAAATAGTGGTGGAATTTTTTTAAAGTAATTCCTAAGCTATATGTAAATCAAAATGGTGGCATTAAATAAAAAAAAAAAAAAAAAAATAAAAAAAAAACAAACAGTCATATGGCTATGTCGTCAGAAAGCTAAAGTTCCGGCTCCTGTAATGCAACAGTTTACAAAATGAAAGAAAAAAAATAACTTAGTCCTTAAAGAGTACTTATCACCTCCAGAGAAACCTCATAAAGTAACAGGAGACTAAAATACAAACATTTTCTTAAATATGCTTCATTAAGAAAATCAAAGCATTTCACCTGTAATTCAGTTTTTTTAAAAAAAGCGCTGGCCCTTTAAGACAGCTCTGAAGTTGGGCCAAGTCGGCACCTGACATCTTGATGGATCTCTTTTGACAGTTGTGCTGCTTCTGAGCTGGTAGAGTCCATTGTGCAGGTGGGGGGGGAGAGGGGGAGCCAGAAAGTCTACTTGAGCACACTGGTTTTCTGGCTGCTTTGTCTGTGCTGGATATAACATCAGCAGCAGTGTAATTTAGATGCCTGTAGATCCTGTCACACTATGTCCTTAGTGTGCTGTGCCTGCAGTGTATGTAGTGGGAGACTCAGATCACCCTGTACAAGCAGCTATGCCCTCAGCTCCTCCTGCACAGTTGGTATCTCTCAACAGAAAGAATCCCTTAGCTCTGCTAAGAAAGTGAAAGTAAAATCTGTTCCCCTGTAATACTAACATGAGCCCTCTGCACTGCTAATAACATGTATTGGAAAAAATTCTTATAAATTCATCTACTACTATATTTTGCGTGTTTGTGTGGAGCTGATAGTAACTCTTTAAAGATTACCTATCACCTTCACACAAAATATAATGGTAAATGAAATTATAAGACTTTTTTCCAATGCATGTCATTAGCAATGCAGAGGGCTCATGTCAGTATTACAGGGGAATAGATTTTGCGTTCACTTTCTTAGCAGAGCTCTGTATGTAGCAGGGATTCTTTCTGTTGAGCTATACCACCTGAGCAGGGGAAGCTGAGGACATAGCTGCTACATACAGTACAAAAGGCACAGCACACTGAGGACATAGTATGACCGGGTTTATACGCATCTACATTACACTGCTGCTAGTGTTATATACATCACAGACACAGCAGCCCAGAGAAAATCAGTGTGCACATGATGTTGATGTACAGGCTCCCCCCTGCACAGTGGACTATTCCAGCTCGGAGGCTGTTGATTAGATAAAACTTTCTTCCATCAATCTGTCTGGTGCCGACTTGGCGTTTATTTGGAGCTGTGTTAATGGTCCATCGGTTTTTGAAAAAAAAAAACTGAATTACAGGTGAAAAGCTTTGATTTCCCTAATGAAGCATATTTAAGGAAGTGTTTGCATTTTAGTCTCCGGTTATTTCATGAGGTTTCCCTGGAGATGATAGGTACTCTTTAAGGGGTTAATAACTGTAAGCACTTCAGGTGCTTACCTTAATAAAATACTTATTAGACCCAGTTTTATTTTCTGTTTTCTGTTAATATGGAACAAAAATCAGCACCTGCGGAAATTTCAAGTAGAAAGTATGTTTTCTATTGCTACCCTGATCAAAGACAGAACAGAAAAAAAACAAAACAATAACAAGCAGAAAATGACACTTAATTGCTTGTACAGTTACAAGAGGATAGAAAAGAGATTTCTGCTTATACCATTTCAAGCCATCACAGGGACTAATTACTTCTAATTGTCACCTTGAAAATTAGAAAGACTACATTGACAGCTAGCTGTTCAGACAGTTAATAATGTCAACAAATCCATAGCACTTGTCAGGGCTTCCAGTCACAAGACAAACATACATTTACCAATGTCAAAATTCTAACTAATCCATTATACGGATCATGCAAATAGATGCTTATTGCTCTAAGTATAATTTAGAAAATGATGCAAAAGCGGTTTGCCTAATTTGTTGGATGTGCTGACCTTTGTGCCATTATTTAAATACAACCATAGCGATAATCGTTCATAACCACAGCTTTTCACAATGCTACCTGTCCACAGCATGTCCTAGGATTTTCATTAAGTCAATAAATTAAGACTCTTACACTGGTAATTGCAACACAGCAGAGTCAAAAAGACAAAGCACTTCAACCGGGAGTATATAATTAAATATAATTGCATGAAAATTCTGTCTGCTCTGTGTATGAAAACTTTTTTCCTCCAGCAAAAGTACCAATCTCTAATATATCATTACTTCCACTAGTTCTGTGTTTTGTTAGCAAAGGCCAAGTTTATAACACTAAAATGGTAGGAAGAAGAAACATTTTGTTAAGCATACTTTACAATAAAGAGCTATTTTGGGGAAGTCAACAAGAAGTTTTTCTTGCACTGGAAGTACATAAACATTTTGCATACAGTTTCATTTATTTCCCATTTCAGAAACTGGAATGCTTAGAATATACCGTCTAATTCTTTCCTGTATAACCGTTATCCTCATTTTCTTTACACATTTTAGAAAATGGACTGAATAGAGGACGAAAGAATGAAGGCTATAGAAAATGATGACTTGAGGAAATCAAAAACAACAAACTAGGTTAGATAAAACTATTTTGTGCATGAATACAATATACAAACAAAGAGAACGAGGTTAAATGCAAGTTCTGCTATGAATGTGATCTGCTCTATTTCTTGTTTTGGAGGGCTACAGTATTTTTGTTTGTTTCAACACGAACTTTAATTTAGATTTTTATCACATACTACGAGTCAAAGGTTTTAAAGCATCTTCATTTTTCCATTTAATTTTACATTAAAGGGCCGTTCACACGGCTTATTTTGGGCACGGATTCCAGCCGTATTGCGCGCCGTACTGCGAACTAGAGAACTATGGATTCCATCTCTCCTCTCCGCGAATACGCTGAGGGGGGAGAAAGTGAAGTGACATGTTCATTATCCCGGCGGGATACGCACCGTGGATAATGAAAGTCTATGGGGCCTATAGCACAGAAGCCTAAATTTTTTATTTTAATCAAAGGGTTTCATCAGGAAAGACATCAAGGACTGCTGCCCTGTAGCACGAAAAAACTAAGGGTGCTTTCACACAGCGCAGTTTTGGTACAATTTTAACTGTGCTCCAATTAAACTGCCTTTATACCAGCAAGCTTTTATCAGTTGTCTAAATTGTTCAGAACAGTGTTTCAAGTAAGTAATCAATGACTGTGTTTGAAGTCTTGTGGAACACACTAATTGATTACTCACTTTCATAAGGGTGCTTTCACACGGTGCTTTTGGTGTGTTTCTGATGCGTTTTTTGTGCAACAATGTACAGAGTTAATTGCTGTGCTTTCCTGCACAAAAAAACGCATCCAAAAAACACACCAAAAACACACCGTGTGAAAGCACCCAAACAGTTTAGATAAGGCTGCTTTCACACAGCGCAGTTTTGGTGCAGTTTTTAACCTTTATCCAATTAAACTGCTTTTATTACCAGCAAGCTGTTTGGAAAGTGAGGAATCAGTTAGTGTATTTGTAATCCACAAGACTTCAAACACAGTAACTGATAACTTACTTGAAACACTTTTCTGGACAATTTAGACAACTGATAAAAGCTTGCTGGTAATAAAGGCAGTTTAAGTGGAGCACAGTTAAAACTGCACCAAAACTGTGCTGTTAACTATTTCTACAGGTGTCTCAGCTCTTGGAGATTACTCTCAAACCTTCTAATTCTATACAATCAGTGTTGCAACAGACTGCATAACAACATCGTCTAGGACAGGGATATCAAACTGCGGCCCTCCAGCTGTTGGGAAACTACAATTTGTAGATTATACAAATGCATGATGGGAGTTGTAGTTTCCCAACAGCAGGAGGGCCGCAGTTCGACACCCCTGGTCTAGGATTTGGACAGCTTTGCTCTAAGGGGGAGTTCACATTGTGTACTGTGGCGTGCACAGGTACATGCCTCAAAACGTGTTGCGCTGTTGAAATTATGCGCTTGTAAGCAAGTAATTTCAACACAATTACGACGCGCAATGGCCTGAGGCAGATATCTGCCCACTATAAGTAATTTCTAAGTGGACATACGTCTCAAAGAATTGATGTAAATTCTTTTCAGGCGCGTGCAAAAATACAACTAAAATATGGGTTGTCTGAATGACGGCACATATTTTAATTACAGCCTATGAGAAGTGTACTTGAACATTGTTTTGGCTGTAATATGCTTCCCTTAAGCATGGCTATCAAAATGGTAAGAAAAAGGCAAATCGCAAAAGACTTCAAGACAATTCTTTCCCTTAAAAGATCTGTCTGTAACGGGATTCTGTTGCCATTTTTTTTTTTTACTTATTAAATCAAGCCCCTGATCCATATGCTTTTCCTCTCAGTCGTTTTTATTTCCTGATTGTAGATTTCTCTATTCGGCCGTCTATATATGATTGTGGGGAAGACATTCTTGCTTGCACTGCTTTAACAGCAGTCAGAGAGATACTTTACAGCAGCTTCATGCACATAGGATTCTTAAGACAGTTTCTGTCCCATAGACGTCAATAGGAGAGTCTTCACTGTGAAGGGAGGGGAGAGGGGAAGCTGTGACATCTCCTCTTGTGACTGGTGGATCCGGTGTTATCTATTCACACTGGTGTCTCCTTTCAGCTTGACCCTGCTTTTACTGATAATGAGCAACCTGCTGAAAAGCTCTCTAAACAGAACAGGAAGTGTCAGACAATTATTAGGCTTAGTGGTCAAAGTGAAAACTACAGGACTTAAGAATTATTAAAAAAAAATATTGGAAGTGATCTGGAAAATTAAAAAAAATATAACCAAAAATTCCTACAAAATGTGTTTAACATAAAAATGTGAGTTAAACAATAAGTCATTTTTTGATGACACATTCCCTTTAAGAGAAATTGACAAGCAAGCCCAGGTGGCAGTCAATTCAGTTTCCTATACCATCAAAAGAATCAATAGTTTGCATGGTCAGCTCAAAATTGTCTAATAAAGCATAACCCCTTATCGACATATCACAGCACGTCAGGTGAAAAACATGCAGGGTATTCTGGCGAGTAGCCATTTTCAATGTCCCGGCAAAAATGCTAAGGGTCATGTCTTCCGGGGATCTTACCCGTATGGTGACTGTAGTATTTGTTGCTATGTCCCTGTTACTCAAACATTTCTTAACCCTGAATCAGGCCAAATATCAGGGCTGTGGAGTCGGAGTCGTGAAGTCGGTGCCTATTTTGCAGGAGTCAGAGTCGTCATAAAATGGACCGACTCGCAAAATATATAAGTTGGTGCAGTTAGTTCGATGCAGTGCAAAGAGCAAGAGGAATTGGATCCGGCCACTGCTACTGCTCCCATATCTTCAGCCTCATCACATGAGGAGTGTAATTGATGCCATGGAGCAGGCAAACCGCTGCCCCCAGGGGAAAAGATTCCGCTCCCAGGGCAAACAGATTTCAGCAAAATTTTTCACCTGCTTTCAAAGAAGTAGAAGAGTTCAACAATTCATCAAAACTGACTGTGGCTGAGGCAATTCCTTTATACCCTGACATTGTTAGAGATGTTGCCCCTGTGGTCACCGCTTTGGCCCCAACCCAAGTTAGTGTAGAGAGGCCATTCTCTAGCCTGGAAATAATGAGATCAGATGTGAGGTCATGTATGCAGGATCTGATGGAGGCAATACTATTTCTCAGAACAAATTCAGAGACTCCACAAATGTTCCTGCAGTGTTTTGCATACTTACAATTTTTGTGTGTCCTAAAGTCATGTCTAATAAATATATTTTACACTGACAAGCAAAATGGTAACAATGTTCTGGCCTTGTGACTTTCAGACTCCATATCTCACCATCCACTACAGCTTTGTACATGAGGCTACTGTAATTTTATATACAGTCATCTTACCTATCTTATACATAAATGTGACTTGCAAGTATTTAGCATCTGCTTAGTTACAGTTTTGCTCCTAAAAATCTAAGTGTTAATTTTTATTATTTTGCTAGTATTTGTTATCACTTAAACATGTGCCGTGTATGAGGGAGTCAGGAGTCGGAGGTTTGGGAAATCGAGGAGTCGGGGCTTCGGCTTGCCGACTCCACAGCCCTGCCAAATATAATTGAAAAAATTACATCAATTGTAAAACGGCTAATGTGTTCTATGTGATAGTTTGCCTTTGCCCAAAAGTATATGTTGGACAGACCTCACGGCAATTGAGGAAATATGTCCAACATCATCTTTCTACGATATCTTTGGCCCGTAGGGACACACAATATAAGTGGTGGGAATCTAACATCCATACTATTGGGTTCCGAATCTAGATGGATTTTCAAGCTTAATTCACTTTTTCCAACAGTTATCAATGAAGAACTGTTTACAGGTTTTTATTAACTAATTATTTTTTCCTCTTCCTTTTCCCTAGTTAATGCCTATTTTATATGGCTGACAAAACACTTTGGAGTCCTCTCTGATGGGATCACCCACCTTTGGAACTTATTATGGGGACTGTCTTCCTTTGGAATTTGTGTTTACGGGGAAAAGTACAACAAAAATCAAAGAATAATTGTAAGAAAGAAGTAAAAAATCACGGACCATACTCTTGAAAGTTCCCTCCCCCCTCATTTCTTGGAGGAAGTAATAGAAAATACCATCTTTGTACAGGGTTATGCACTGTTTACATAATGCAGAAGGTTATACTTATGAATGCACCCCTTAGTGGCCAAGTACCCTAGAGGGATTTAATGTACATGGCGAGAAAGGAAAAAAAAAAAAGTTTAAAAAGTATATTAAAGAGTAAACCATTTTACAAAAAAAAAAAAGTTACACATGATTGGTATCACCGCACCAGGTGAGGTCTATTAAAAAATAGCATAATTTATCCTGTACACTGAACACCGTAGAACAAAATGTTTCCAAATTCTCAAATTACGTTTTTTTGTCATTTCACGTCTCCTAGAAATTGGAATAAAAAGTTATCCAAAAGTCGCATCTATCCAAAAAAGGTACCGATAAAAAGTAAACAACAGCCTACAAAAAATACATCATCACTTATATCCACAGATGGTCCAGTGCAAATTTAAAAAATAGAGGCTGTTTTAATTATTATTTTTTTAGATGTACTAAAACATAGTAATACCCTATATATTTGGTATTGTCGGAATGATATCAATCTGCAGAACTCAGTTAACACATAACTTATACCGACATAAAAACAAAACCTCTGCAACCATAGCGCAAGTAAACGGTCTTCACATTTCACCTCACTTAGATTTTTTTTTTTACGTTTTTCCAGTACACTTTGTGGTACAGTCAATGATGCCATTAAAAAGTACATCTTGTCCAGACAAAAAACCAAAAACAAAAAAAACTCATATGCCTTTTAAATGGAAAAAAAAAAAAAGTTATTGTCGGAGAGGAAAAGAACGAGCAGCCATATTATCTAGAAGGGGTTGATGCAGCAAAATGTGAACAAGTTTTCATTTCGACTGTCAAGAGATGACTACTATCTGCAGGTTGGACAGATCAAAAATCAATGAGAAAGCCACTGCTAAGGTCACAAGAAAGAATAAGCAAATGACGACTTGTCTGGACCAAGCAACATCTTTAGTGGACTACTGAAAAGGGAAAGAAGGTCTCATGGACTGTTGTACCAAAGATAAGAAATTATAAATCATCACACAGGGTTTTTGCACATTGTCGAGTAGGTGAAAGGATGGTTCTTCAGTGTGTGATAACTGGCAAACATGCAGGAGAAAGTGTGATGTTCTGGGGCCCTTTGGTTGGATCCAGAGTTGGCAAGTGACTCGCACATTGGACAAAAAGAACATTTTGATGCGCAATGCAATACCCTCTGATGCACATATAGTTAGTCAAGGGTTCATACTACAGCAAGACAAAGAACCAAAACATACTTCCAGGATATATCAGAACTACCTTAAAAAAAAAAAAAGAGCTAGCAAACGTCAAAGAATGAAATGGCATGTATGGTTTCCAGAGTTGAAGCCTATTGCGCTACTTTAGGATGAACATTATAGAAGGGTAAAAGCAAAGCAACCTCCAAGTGTAGCACATTTATGGAAACTTCTCCAACAATTGCCCAGATTTACCATCACTGTCTAAAAGTCAGACAGTGGAAATTGAGACATGTAGTCTAAGAATGTGTCGATTTTATCACAGCATCTTTAAACTCATCCAGCTTTTTCAGATCAACTATTTGTTCTTATACTTTCCACACCTGAATTTTGGTGCAGCTTGTCGTAATACGATCACACCCTTTCCAGAAAATCCAATCCCACTTTTCTGTTAAGTCATGCCTCTGGTCACAAAAAGTGCCTAAATTAATCATAATAAACAAATCTGCGACACAATGTGCCAAAAATGCACCCCTCTTTCAGCACATTTTAGGACACTATTGTGATTGTGCCAGAAAAGTAAGTGTTGGCCATATTTGATGAAATATCTGAGCAATATCTGAATGCAATTGTAGAAAGAATGCCTCAATTGTGTAAAGCCATTATATTAGCGACTTATAAGATTGTGTTTGGAGTTGTTACACAATCAATTATTTGTATTAATGTTAACATGTACATTTCTTCTTTCTTTTCATTTCAAAGTACATTTCAGACCTTGTGTCCTGTGTAAACCTTTAAGACCAAGCAATTTTTTCCCCACCAAGATCCATCATTTTTTCTTTTTCTGCAGACACAGGCATATGATTTTTCAAGACCATTTTTCTTTTTTAATGGCAACATTTCAGGGTACATATAACTTATTAATTAACTCTTTCTGGAAGGACTGGAAAAAAAGTAGTAATTCTGCCACAGTTTTTTTGCATTTTAAATTTAGGTTAATCGTCATATGGTAAACATACCATGACAACTTTTAAATAAAAAAAAATTAAGTTTGTGTCTACACACAAACCTATAATATTTTTATTTTTCTATTGACAAATCTGTATAAGCAGCTTGTTTTTATGTATGAAGATTTTCAGTTCTTATTGGTATCATTTTTGGGTACCTAAGACCTTCTGAAGGATTACAGTTATGTTTTGTAGGGAGAATAAAAAAAAAAATATTGCAATTTTGGCATCGTTTTTATATTTAGTTTTTTACGTTGTTCACCATGGGAGATCAATAATGGTATAATTGCATAGTTTTGGCCATTACAGAAATATCAATTATGTATAGGTTTTATTTATTTATTTTTACCATATATAGGAATTTTTCCTATCCTACTTGTGATTTTTTTATTTTTTTTTTATTGTATGTCTTTCTCAACCTTTTTTTTACTATTTTTTGTCCTACTAGGGAACTTAAATATACAATCATTTGATTGCTCACATAATACACCACATTACTTATGTAACACATTATATCATAATTGCCAGACAGCCTAATGGGCCCTAAAAAGCATACACAGATATCAGACCTGGAACCAGCAGATTAGTTTGCTGCCTTTTTTGACACTTATTTTGGGGCATCGTTCACAACGAAATCGTCCCCAAAATAAGGCCTTGTTCACACGATGGATTTGTTCGCGGGTTCGGCCGTGGCTTTCGCCGCGGTTCCCACGGCCAAAACCTCGTCCTAACCTAGCCGCAAACTCGCGGGTTTGCGGCGGGGGCGCTGGACGTGGTTTGGGGCGCGGCTTGCGGCGAGGGTTTCCATCCTTGCAAATTAGTAGGCAGGGGGAAAACCGCGCCGCCAGCCGCGGCCCAGCCGTCCACCAACCGCGGGGCCGCCGCGCTGAGGAGCTCCCCTTAAAGAATTGACAGGAGAGTTCTCAAACCCGTGGCCCCAAAGCCGCAGCCATACCCGCGGCGAGTGAATATTAACGCGGTTTCACACAGGAAACCATGTTAGTAAATTGGGCGCAATTTGGACATGGTTTTGGCCACGGAAACCGCGTCGGAAACCACGGCCATATCCGTCGTGTGAACGAGGCCTAAGCGTCAAATAATGTTCTAGTACACCTCTCATTGACTCTCATGTAAAATCAGTTTTGTGGTTCAGTACGCAAGTACCAAAGTATAGGAGGCAAGAATCACTGCCTCGGGCAGTCTAGGTAGTTTCCTCGTTGAAATTCCGCACTTGGGTAAGTTCACATCGGGCGAATCTGCTGTGATTTTGTCGCTGATTCACCGCTGCCTTTACTTCAGACTTTGCTATATCTACTTCAATAGGAGAGGCAAAATCTGCAAATAAACCTTTCCTCTAGATTTTGCATTCTTCAACTGAAGACTATGTAGAAAAACCTGCAATAAGTCTGCAACTAATCTGCTACAAAATCCGCAACAAAATTCGCCCAGTGTGAACATTTCCTTACTTTTCTAGTGCTACAAACTTTTCGCATCTTGCTCTGTAAGGAAAAGCAGCTTGAAATACGAGACAATGTACCATAAGAGCTTGTCCCCACGGCACAGGTTTACAGTCGCTTTTATAGACTGTTTTCAGCTTTGAAAGCCGTCTGTAAATCTTTTACATTGAATTTAATGGAAAATCCGTGCAACAGTCCCCACTGCACAGATTTTCCACCGAACGTTTTTTGACATCACCGTCTGTCCGAAAAACTTAGAACATGTTCGTTCTTCCGCCCAGTTTTCGGGCGGAACATGAACATGTGGGTGTGAAGGGGGACGTCTTGAATCCGTAAACCGCAGAGAAAAGCCGTCCCCCTGCGTGCTAAAAAAAAAGACCAAATACCAGTTGGTATTTCCCGACCAGTGTTTGTCTCCTGCATGTAAACGCACCGCTATGGGCATGTGCCCCACTGCAACAGGTATCAATCCGATTTTATAAATGGTTTTCCGGATTAGAAAGCCGTCTGTACATGACTGTCAACTTTTTATACATTGAGTTAAATAGAAAGGTCCGGGCAGCAGTCCCACGCATGGATTTTCCGCAGATAATTTTATACCGCTGGAGAACGAAAACTTGTTCATGATTCATATCTTGAGTCCAGTTTTAGGGCTATGAGCGTGAACATGTGGGTGCGATGTGGGACGGCTTGAATCCACAAACCGCGGATAAAAGCCGGCCCCTGCGTGCCAAAAGAAGACCAAATACTGATTGGCATTTCCCCAAAATAAGCCAAGCAGTAGGTGGTGTAAAGTTAGACAGTGTTTAGATTATCTAGTATAATCCATTTTGATACATTTGGTCCATCCTTACAATCGTATTGTACGCGCGGGGAGATAAGTGACATGTCAATTACTGGCGGCGTATACGCACTGCGAGTAATGCATGTCAATGGGGTCGGCAGGCTGCATGCCCCCTCACGTCGCCGAGGTGCGCCATCAGTGCGACTCCCAAATCACCCGGCGTAATTGGGGCCGTACTGTTGCCCGCAATTACACCGGGGAAAAAGCCTTAGACTGACAACGTTAAGTTTACACTGTCGGAGACAAGCTTAGCAAATGTGCCCCACTGCGTGGTACCAATTTTGATACAAAACTATGCAGTCAGCACCATTCCTACACTTCACAGACAGTCAAGAAAGAAGTAGAAGTTGGTAGTACCTGTATGAACAGCTGCAGTACAGACATGAATATATTCAATTAAATTGCAGTGAATTTTAACCACTAAAATTAACATTAAACCTGAAATAACACTGACAAATGGAAAATTTATGATGTACGCATTAAATATTAATAACTGCACTTAGCATTATGAATATTGAATGGGGTTTCAAGCAAACATTCCCACAAATTGCATTATTTTACAGATCATCAATCAACATTTCAACTGCGATAGGAGTATGACAGGACTAAGCACAGAATGAGAACTAAATACTCATCCTAGCTTTTTATCACATCTAAAAGTTTGTTGACAGACAGGGAAACTCAGAGCAGATAATGCAGGAATAAAATAGCTTCGACCATGCCGTAATTCCACATGTATATTTCTGCTTGTATGTGAATGTGGTTCGTTAATACACTTGAATTGTACTGAACATTGTTCCAGGATTTCTCTGTGGATTCAACAACGAACATTCTGTAACAAACTATTGGGGTCAATTTATGAATTGATGTACATTGTGCCAACGTTCTGGCATTCAAGCATTGCAAAACTTTGCGTAGGGCGTGTTCGTACAAAAAAACTGTGACTTCTATGTAGTTTCACGCTGCTTTTCAGAAAAAAAAAAAAACACACAAAAAAGAAACAAAAAAAAAAGTGGGTATGGCTTATGACGTGGGCTCCAGGAACCAATAATTTGATATAATTTAGGCCAAAGAAAAAAGCATAATTTAGAAGTGCAATCTTTGCCAGGTCACATATACTGGCACAGATTTCAGTTTCACCAATTTCAATTTTAGGGGCACAAGCACTATAAGATGTGGCAAATGTATTAAGTTACATAGTTAGTACGGTTGAAAAAAAAGAAAGTGTCCATCAAGTTCAACCAAGGGTGGGGAAAATGTGGGTGAAGGGAGAGAGACAAGGAAATTAAGCACAGCCTCACCACTGGTTAAGGCCCTGAAACCCACAAGGCAAGAACCAATCTGTTCCAGGGGAGATCCCATCTCTGACCACAGAGCCTCCACCAGTCAGGATACAGAATTTTACATAGCTACATACGTATTAATGTTCTTTAGTTCCAGGTAGGTATCTAAACCTTTCTTGAAACTCTCTACATTTCCTGCTGTGACCAGCTCCTCAGGCAGGCTATTCCACAGATTCACAGTTCTTACAGTGAAGAACGCTCTTCTCCTCTAGAGATTGAATCCTTTTTTTCTCTAGCCGAAGGGAATGTCCCCTTGTCTTTTGAGGGGGCTTCACTTGAAATAATTTTCCCCATACTTTTTTGTAGGGACCATTTACATATTTATATAAATGATATAAATGGTCCCTACAAAAAGTATGGGGAAAAATTATTTCAAGTGAAGCCTTGTCTGTACAGCATTGCTGCATCTTACTCTTACACCACTTTGATTAAAACCGTCATTTGAAACTCGTCTTTATGAATTTTACCCAATAACTAGTGCCCAACTTTAGATTTGGATCAAAGTCAAATTTGACCCCAATCTAAGTGCTGTGATTTGGGTTAGCCGAAGTCGAATTTTGGTGTTGGTTGCCAAAAAATTGTCTCTAACCATAACCGTAACCTGAACCCTAGGTTGGGGAGGTGGGAGGAGTAGTACTTTTAAGCATTTTTAGGGTTAACTTACATCCCTGCAGCAATTCCAGGCTGCCTGGTGCCATTGTACCGACTTCACTACCGATTGCCCGGCAGGAAGTGACATCAGTGAACCTGAAAGTGTCACAGAGAGGTAAGTTAACTCTAAAAAAGACTTAAAAACCCTATTCCCAATTTAGAAATACAGTTAGGTTTAGAAACAGAATGAAAAATTATGGTTCAGGATGTTCCAAAATGGAATTTTTTTCCTTTACAAGTTCAGTCACACCAAACAGGGACAAATCGTGCAACACTACCTACATAGCAACATAGCCTTGCAATATGTCAGCATCACACGTGAAGTAATACATGCCTTCTTGAAGCAGTGCTTGTCCATATCTCTCTATAAATCAACTTGGGGAACGAGAATAAACTTGTTACTGTAAAATGCAGCAAACGCCACCAGCAAGATTAGCACATGGTGAGCTGTATGTAGTAGTCACAGTATTTTCAGAAGGGCACCCACCTGTCAAATTTGTGCAACCACTTCTATCATGGTTTCAAAAATAATTAGACATTCTCAAAGGATATGCATACGGAGAGATGGCATACGTCTTTCAACAAATTTTAAAAAAGCAGACAGAAAAGATTAATCCACTGCATGGAATGACTCCTAAAAGCTTGTATGAATAAAATGGATTACTAACAGTTATTTTTTATACAATGACACCTTTTTGATATCTCCCATTATGCCATTTTTGCCCATCATTGAAAGCATAAAGCTGACAAACGAGGATCTCAAGGTCTACTTCATTAGTGAAATAAAAAATAAAAAAATTATATATATATATATATATTATATTATAATATATATTATATATATATATATATATATATAAATATAACAACAGCTTGGAATTTCGTAACGTTATAAGAACACAGCAATTAGGCCGTAAATAAGCCGTGTTAACATAGCCTTACAATTCCAGCCATTGACACAACCACGGAGCCTAAACAGTAAGACCAAGGGTCACCGTTAGGAATAAAGTCATAGCAGCTACTTGACAACCTATTACAGTACATGCGTACTGTAATATACAGTGCTAGTGTTGAGCATGTTCAAGTCCCCCAGGGGTAGTGAAAATTACAGGAAAAAAAACCCTAATAATTTTCATCCTCTCTTTCCCTATGTATCTTATTAAAATGTACTTAATGGGTGTCACCACGTCTGTAATATCCCATACAATATCATGCTATTTATCTCAAGTGGTAAAAGCAACACAAAAAACCCTCCAAAAAACAAGAATTGCATTTCTTCTGGTTATACTGACACCTAGAAAAAGAATAAAATATATTGTAAATATCCCAAATTGGTGTCAATAAAAAGTACAATTTACCCTCCAAAAATAAGCTCCAGCAACAGAAAAATGAAAAAGTTATTAGCTTTAGAAAAAGGGATAAAAAAATTAGGAAAATTATAAGTTTGGAAATATGAAAAAATGGAATCATACCGATCTGCAAAATAAAGATATTAATTATACCTCACAGTGGGCTCTGTAAAAAAATACTGTAATATCCCCCTTCCAATAATTGTGTTTTTTTCCTTCCTAATTTCACCCCTTATAACATTTTTTGTTTTTAGGTTATATGGTGAACTAAAAACTACAACCTGTCCTGTGAAAAACAAGCCTTCGTATGTTCATGTCGACTGAAAAAAAAAAAAAAATAGAATAGTTAAGGCTTTTGGAAGGCAGGGATGACAAAAAAAATGGAAATGAGAGATGCCTTTAAGGTGTTAAGCCCTAAACTTTCTTCTTTATATTTTCCTGCATGAATACATTGCTTCCCATACCATTCACTGCTAATTCTGCTTTGCGATAGTCAGATACGACTTATCTGCTGTTGTCAGCCTTTTACATTAGGTACCCAATTCTGCATGAAGCTTTGAAAAGTAAATCAATTTACTTCTGAAAATAAATGCTTTGGGCACATTTTCTACTTTGAAAGTGAAACATTTTTTTTTTTACTGTGTCAGAGTTTTAGCACACACAAAATAGTGAGAATAAATAGTCAGCTCAATTTACAGTCAACATTGTCTAAAACAGATATTAAAGGAATATTCCCATCTCATAAAGACATACGCCATTGCCTTATGAACCTCTGGGGCTCGCAAAGTTCCTGAGAATGAAGAGGACACAGCACTAGTTTACTATGCACAACAACACCAGGGCTTCCCCGGATAAAACCAGCTTTGAACCTAATTAAATCTCAAGGTGATCTAGGTTGAGTTCACTAGAACAAATTTGAAAAGGGAAGTGGGGGTGAATGTGTCTTCACTGAAATAAAGACACAAAAGTACATATACTTATAGTGAACCTGTCACACTGATCTGCAGTACCATGATCGAGAGCAGAGGGAGCCAAGAATATTGATATATTATTTTGTAGGAAAGATGTACAACTTGTAACTCATTTAATTTACTGCTTATTAAAGGTTAAGGAGTCCAGTGGGCGGTCGATCACTGATCTTACTAGACTCCCTTACACTGAATAAGCAGTAAATTAAGTGGATACATTTCAAGTTCTGCTGAATCTTTCTCTACAAAATTATCAATCAGCTCACCTCCCTTTGCGTCGTAACATGCCAGCAGATCAGATAGCACGATTAGTGTGACAGGCTCTCAATAAAGGGGTTGCCCGATTCCTAAAAAAACATAAAAAACAAATAGGCAGTTCCTGGAGCCCCAGACCTTTAAGGGTATGTTCACATGACATTTTACACTTCACACTACAATTTACACTTCAAAATCAGCTTCAAAAAATGGATGGTTTAGAGGCTTATTTTGAAGCGTTTTTTTTTTTTTTTTGTAAAATTATATCCCCATTGTTGACTATGATAATTTTACAAGTGAAAAAAAACGTCAAGAATTGACACTTATTTTTATGGCCTTAATTGCATCCAAAAAAAACAGTTCGCAATTACGCTTATGAAACACCCTTTGTGTGAACAACAAGGTATATTTTACATTATATTCAATGAGGAATGATTTGAAACTTGCCTGAGGCTGATTTTGGGAAGTTTCCCGGCATGCGTTTGCACTAAAACAAACGGCACAAAAAAAAGCGTGTGAACAAAACCGAAAAGGAAAAAAAACTAAACTTTTTTTTTTAGGAACTAGACAACCCCTTTAAGTGCAATCTGCTGGTGAAGCTTTTGCTTTTTTCTGCAGAAATTAATGTATTTCTTTTGTACATTAATAGTCTATGATGTATATACCAACCAGAGCTGAAATCCTGCTGAAACTCTTGAAATATGAGAACACTTTGATCCTTTAATCCCTTAGGGCTTGTTCACATGGAGTTTACACTCCGTGTTACAAGCGCTTTTAGGATCCGTCTTGGAGTTCGCTCTGTCGGATATGCAATTTTTTTCAAGACAGAGTCGAGCTGCACTTTTGAAACACGCAGCTGCCTTCTCTCATGTGAACTCCGCTCCGTGTTCGTCATAGACAGCAGTGATAATCTCACTGCTAATTGTTACATCCGTCTTGGGGACCAACAGAGCGGACCCCAAGACGGATCCTAAAAGCGTTTGTAACACAGAGTGTATACTCCGTGTGAACAAGCCCTTACTGCCTGTAGTCAATAGCAACTGCAGCATGTTAACAGATAAGACTGGTGTGGACAACATGTGGCCCAGAGGACAAATATGGTCTCCAGCGCTTTGTCTCTTTAAAAATAAATATTCATCTTTGACACCTGCATTAAACTGATGGCACGATTAAGGTGAGCATTGTATGGATGGCACTAAAGGTATGTACATGCTATTTTAAGCAACCTCAATAAGTAATCCAGGAAAAACTGTTTTTGTATTATCTCTGGATTTCTTTCTCAAAGTAATATTTATTTCTGCCACAAGATATACCACAATCATGATAAGTTCATGACACCAAAGAGGAAAAGAAGTGGAGAGGATTATTATTATATTAATATATTATAAGTATTTTATATATATATTATATATATATATATATATATATATATATATATATATATTATAGTTATTCTTTCTACAGCAGGGAGAAGAATGTTGTCTCCTGTGACATATTAAATATATTTAATTATCATATCACAGTATACGATGGTCAGGACAAATGCGTTTCGGGTTTTGATAGTACACTTAATCATAACTTAATAAAAATATAACAAAAAGACCAAATATATAGTTATACAGATTACGAACCATCTAAACCATGCCAAGACATGTGATCAAAAAATAGAGTATGATGCAAATACTGGAACAGAAATAATGGTTTAAATAAGGTGCAACAGTAAACGTGGATCAGAAGCAAAGGACAAAAAAAACCCAAATGATTTACCCCTCTTATAACTATATCATACAAATTCTTTCATGATGGCAGGAGTGATGGAATCATGATTATGAAAATGCTAATTTTTTTGAAAAATCTTAATTTGTCCATACTGTTTGCTAAATTTAGTGGAAAAAGTGAGCGGATTGTTGGAGATAGGTGTAGATGATTTAGTATTTTCTGATAAAATATCCTCCCATTTCCTCATCCATTATTTAGCCCTATTTATGTTCCAACATGGGTATTCCCTCTTATGTAACCTTTTTACAATTTGCTCAAACTTAGTGTCCGAGGTGACCTTGTCAGAACAGGCACATCTAGCGCTGATAAATTCTCCTAAGGGGTTGGAACGTATCGTATGTATGGTATGGTGTTGACAGAAGTACCCTTCCTGTACAAATCCGTAGTTACCTTAGTGCACAGGTGTCAAACTGCGGCCCTCCAGCTGTTGGAAAACTACAACTCCCATCATGCATTTATATAATCTATAACAGTGGGCATGATGGGAGTTGTAGTTTCCCAACAGCTGGTGGGCCACAGTTTGACACCCCTGCCTTAGTGTCTCTAACTTTTATGGTGATATCAAAAAAAATTAACTGTATGTATATCCGTATGCGAAGTTTATGTGAGATTATTGGAGGGATTATTGATTTAATTTAAAAAGTCATTAACCGTAGAGAAATCACCTGACCAGACCATCAGTAGGTCATCAATATAGCGACCATAATAATGCAAGCAATGAAAAAAACAGATTGTGGGTCGGAAAAATGAAATTCTCCTCTCATCACGCTATGTATAAATTGGAGAGGGAGGGTGAGAACTTGGCCCCCATGGGGCCCCCCTGTGTTTGTAAATAAAACGGAGTCAAAACAAAAATAATTATGTGTTAAAAGGTAACTAATAACATCAATGATAAATTCTATAAATTCTTCTGTGTACTTTTTTGTTTTGCTTCTGATCCAGGTTCTCTGTTGTACCTTATTTCTGATCCAGGTTTTGCATTATCCGCTATTTTTTTGATCACATCTTGCCATGGTTTAGATGATTTGTAATCTCTACGAGTATATGTTTGGCCTTTTGGTGTGTTTTTATTCATCTACTATTAAGGGTACTATCAAAACCTGAAACGCGTCGGTTTTGACGACCATCATATACTATGTTATGATTTTTAAATATATTTAATACATTTTTGATTTTATATGAAGCAAGAGACAAAATTCTTCTTTCTGCTGCAGTAATCGCCGTCCAGCCATCCACTGGGAGTCTCCGCGTCTCCAACTAATTAAACACACCTGGCCTTTACTATGGAAGAAGCAAGCTTGGTGAGCGGACTTTGTTTTTCTGATGTGTTGTTCTTTCTAGTTAGTGAAAAAAGCCACCTCTGTAATCCCCAAAAACTACGATGAATATAAAGCGCCTCACATCTTCTGTACAGGGGACCCCTATTCTGGTCTCCGACTATCTCTATAGTGGAACCAAGACGTCTCAGCCATTTGGGGTATTTACAATTGATGCGTCATAAAGGTCTCAGACAGGGAATAACCTGTCTGAGATTTACTGCGGTCCCTGGGAGAGGTACAATATGACAAGGTGGCCTTTGCAACAGACAGTGTGTTTAGGGGAAAAAAAAAAATCCATAAAAGAATCTTATACAATCGTTATTGCTGCTTCACAACAACTCAAACTATAACATGATCGGGTTTCTTAAACCACAAGTGCTTTAAAAAGGGAAAAAAAAATTATCCACAAAACAATAATAAAAAGTGATCAAAAAGTGCCTTAAAATAGTACCAATAAAAACAAGAGCTTATCCTGCAAAAAAAAAGCCATCACTAAGCAGCAGTGATTAGTGAATATAACTGGCTGCAACACAATTTTTAAATTGTTTCATACTTTCATGCTATTACACAACAAAAACAAATTGTAATAATATTGTGCTGCAGTAACTAATGGCATGTGGAATCAAATTAACACGTCAATTAAGACACACGATAAATGCAGTAACGATTAAGCCAAAACAAAAAGAAAAAAAAAAAACGTAAAAAAATTTTGAGGTTGTTGCCGTCTTTTAAAGGGAAGCATATTCATGTGCGGATGTCACCACCGATTCTACCTATAATGTGAAATTTATAGCAGGACAGCTGCCAGATTGGTGAAGTACATGCATGTAGGAACCAACACCTCTCTTCACCCAATAAGTCAAAAACATTACCCCAAAATAATCTATACTGTGCAAGGATAACTATGAAACTGCTAACCATGGAAAAAAACAAACAAATTTCCAGCTTAAAGATACAAACAAGAATGGCTTTGAAGTCCGTAAAATTGTGCAATTTTTCCATAGACAAAAAAGGACCCAGTGACACACTAAGAAGCAATAGCGCACACTGTCCTCTGTTATATCTCAACTAATGAGCCACAACTGGTATTTCTAATTAAACCATCATTTCAGTAAAACGGCATTGCCTCAAAACATGTATTAATCAAAAAGCAAGCCAAAGAAAACAAAAGAATTTTTTTCTGTACCAGTGAGAATCAAGAATGCTAATTCAATCGGTTTTCTGAAAAGCTTTACTTTGTTTTTTTGCAAGCAAAGCAATAACAAGTGAAAAAAAACACAGGCAGAAAAATCTCCATATATTGGACAGAACAATAGCAATTGCAGCTCCTAGTATAGAATGGCTTTTGGCCCATTATGTAATGTAAACTGGCTCAAAATACTGGTGTACATGGTATGCTCCACATTATGTGTTATTGACTTTTTTTTGGCATTTCTGTGCCAAAACGGGCAAGGCTTTGTGTACAACTCCATAGACCAAAGATTTGGCACAATTGATGACGCAACTAAGTCAAATCACAGTTAGAGTGAACCTTTATATAAGACTTGTGTAGGGAAAGTATAGGTATTTTTAACTATAATTGAAGGGGTTTTGCCAAGAAGTGAGTTCCTTACCTCTTACCTGCTCAGGAGAGAAGATTAACTCAGCATGCTGAGTCAGAGGGACGAGGGAGGGGGGCTGAGAGAAAGAGCCAGGGAGCAGAGAGCGTCTGCAATGTTTACTCAAATAATTACGTTACAACCAGTTGATTCTCTATACAACAGACACCAGCTCATTCACTGCTTTTTCTTCCCAGTCCCTTGCAAGCTCCTTCATGTTCTCCGTCATCAGATAAGAAGTGCAGACAATGCAAGCACAGCCAGTGTCCTGGTCATCTCTAAGGTAAACTGTCAGGAATCTAAAGAAAGCTGCTGTAGTTCTCACAGGCTTCACTTTTTGTAATCGCATACATTTAGAAAAGTGATTAAATACCCATTTTGATGGATCCCACGTCAACATTACATCGTGGCAAAACCCCTTTAATAAAAGCTATGTTTATTATTAGATTTATATCTTCTGTAAGGGTCCCCTCTAACTGTGATTAGTCTTCAATTTTTCGACACCCTGGTAACTATTTGATGGTTTGTGGCCAATCCTATGCATTTGTAGAAATCGGTCCTGTGAGCACAAACACAAACTAAGCCAACTAATAAATTGCATAAACTTAGACCAGACCGTTTAAAAATAAGCATTTTAAGACCAGGGCTGTGGAGTCAGAGCCGCTGCCCATTTTGTTGGAGTCGGAGTCATTATAAATGGAACGACTCCCAAAACATATAATAAATTGATACAGTGAGTTCAATGCAGTGCCAAGAACAAGAGGAATTGGATATTGCCAGTGCTACTGTTACCATAGCCTCATCAGATGAGGAGTTTAATTTTGAAAAGTATTTGGATGACATGGAGCAGGTAAAGTGTTGCCGGAGGGGAAAAGATTCCGCTCCCATAGCAAACAGATTGACCAGATTTCATCAAAATTTTTCACTTGCTTTCAAAGACTCAGAAGAGTTCAACCGTTCATCTGAGGCAATTCATTTATACCCTGACATTGTTAGAGATGTTGCCCATGTAGTCACCGCTTTGTCATCAACCCAAGTTAGTGTAGCGAGGCCGTTCTCTAGCCTGGAAATAGTGAGATCAGATTTGAGTTCATCTAAGAAGGAGGATCTGTGAAGGCGATACTATTTCTCAGAACAAATTCATAGACCCATTCCACAAACGTTATTCAGTACGTTTGTTGAAAACTTTTTATCACTTACTGCAACACTTTGAATATTTACAGTTTATTAAAGTTTTTTGTGTTCTAAAGTTGTATCCAATAAATATATTTTACACTGACAAGCAAAAGGGTAACAATGTTTTGAACTTTTGACTTTCAGGCTCCATACCTCACCATCCACTGCAGCTTTGAATGTGGGACTCCTGTCATTTTATAGACAATCATCTTGACTATCTCATACATAACTTTGACCTGCAACTATTTAGCCTATGCTTAGTTGAGCACATTCTTGTCATGTAACTGCATTGTTACGGTTTTGCTTCTGGTGGTGGAACAATCTTTTTCTTCTTGTTACTACAAATTACAACCTGTTCTCACATTCCCTAATAGCTTAATGTGTTATTAGGCTGATTCCCAAGCTGGTTCGAGCAGCCATGAAGAAGATTTCCCAAGAAATGAGAAACATCATCATCCAGATCACCCATAGCGGTCTCTCGACCAAGAAAATCGCCAAACTGCATCATGTGAGACCATGACAGCTGGAAGAATATAAAATGTCTGTCCATCTATTCCAAAGCCAAGAGGTGGACATCCAGGCAAAATACCACAGTCAACAAGTTGGCTCATCACAAGGTTTATCAGTTCTGGGGCCACAAACACGGCAGTGGAGGTGGCTCATATGCTTCGTAAAAGTGAGATCACAGACATCCATGCAAGCACCATGTGGCACGCATTACACAATTCTGGAATGATGGCCCAAAAAAGGTGAAGAAGCCTCGACTTCAATCTCATTATAAGAAGCATTGGCTCGAAAAGTACAAAAATGGAAGACAAGAAATGGGCGATTTGAAGCGATGAGACGAAAGTGAATAGACCCTCTGATGGGGGCAAATGGGTTTGGAAGAATCAAGGGAAAAAGGGGCTAACGGATCGAGAAATTGAAGATACTGTCAAGTTCGGTGGAGAACGCCTGATGATACGTGGTTGTTTCACAGCCAAAGATACTTGACCAGGATTGTTTTTTTCTCTCATATACTCTAGTACTATGGGTATGAAAAGGATGACAGTGTTCCAGCAGCACAATGACCTGAAGTATAAGTCGAGTTTGGTGAAGAAATGATTCAACGATAATGAAGTAGAGTTGCTGCCTTGGCCCCCACATTCCCCAGACCTCAATCCAATTGAACACTTGTAGGTAGAGTTGAAAAAAAAAGCTGTATTTGTACCCAAGTCCAATATCCACCATCATTGGGAATGTGCAGAAGAGACCTGGGATCAGATTTTGATCAAGACATGCTTGAATCTGATCAAGCGCATGTCCAGAAGGATTCAGGCAGTGCTGAAAGCCAAAAGGTAGATTTACCAGATACTAACAAAATAATAAAAATTAACATTTTGATTTTTAGGAGCAAAACCGTAACAATGCAGTTACATGACAAGAATCTGCAGAACTAAGCAGATGCTAAATACTTGCAAGTCAAAGTGAAGTGCTCCTTCACTCAGCCACTGCTGGGACACCCTTACAGGGTGCGGAACGTCCCTGCTGCACCATCGCTCTGCAGTAGTTGTATGTACATCTATTGATGCCTGTACACCACCTCTGTGGCTCCATCCATGTACCCAATCTGCATCTCTTTATTTGGTGCATTTGGGTCTTGTGAGTATATATAATATTGCTACTTAAGGTATTGTTGTGCTTAAAGTGTACTTGCTATATCTTAGCTGTACACCTTTGCCCTATGGTCTTTTGTTCTCTAATCTTCCCCTGATGAGATCCCTTATTGTGGATTGAAACATGTTCATGTTAGGATTGGACCTGTAGGATATATTTGAGGGTTAGCTTTTGCAGGGTCAGGCTCCTGCCAGGACCGCCCTTTTCGGGGCGATCATCCTGTTTGTACATTTAGATTAGGGCTTAATAGTTTTCCCTTTCCAGGGCTTTATAGGGATACGTACACACCCACTGGTCTCCCAATTCTGTATGCGTTTTTTGAGGTTTGCAGTGTTTGCATTAGTATGCTGCTTTTTATTCTATCCATATTAAAGGTTATGTTTTAAGGCCATTTTTTCCTCATTTTGGTTTTTTGACTGTGGCTTTGGAGGAATTTGTTAGTCTTTTCTATATCCACTACATTTGTGTGATCTTGGTATTTTCAGTGTAGGTTCTACCTAAATAGCTTGATTACTGTATCACAAGGGTGATAAGAAGTCTGATGTTACCATTTTACTACAGTAAAGTTATCACTTAAACATGTGCCATGTATTAGGGATATTAGGGAGTGGAAGTCGGAGTTAGGGAAATTGAGGAGTCGGAGCTTCGGCTTACCGACTCCACAGCCCAGTCTAGTCTAAATAGTACACAGCATTAATAAATCTGATTCATAGAGTTAGGCACCACTGGTGCTTTGTACATGTCATGTAATTACTACAGACACAGGAGCTTTCTGATCGAGTGTGCTCCCTCTGAGGAAACAAACTCATGCGTCAAAGAGCAAAGTGGAACAGTTTTAAACTGTAAAACAGCATTTTGTGATCCTGAGAAACACAAAAATAACTTTCTTCTATATATAGGTAAGCAGGCATTATTATTTTAAAGCGGTATTAATTCCAGGACGCTGAATTTGAGAGGGGAAGGGGGGGTAAATACCTAACATATGTCAAACAAAGTACAATGGACCTCATGTATGAAAATGGTCTAGGTCTAAGACTTTCTTTGTTGCCCAAAGCAACCAATCAGAGCTCCCCTTTCATTTCATATGGTGCTCTGAAAAATGAAAGGGGAGTTCCGATTGGTTGCTATGGGCAACAAAAGAAAGTCTTAGACCTAGACCACTTTCATACATGTCCCCCAATGTTTTAATATTATGACTTCTAGCACTGGAACGGAGCATGCTGTACGATTCCTTTACGCTCCATGGTGACCTGCACCATTACTATTAACAATGTTCTGCTGCTCAGCCAACCCGGACATGAGCCCTTTCCTCAGCCGGTTTATGTTGCTTAACACTGCTGGGGAGAGACAGAGCGAGTAATAGCATTATTTTTGGTGCGCTTCTCCGCAGCTTTCATTAGTGCTGTATACAGTAGTTGGGTGGGAGAGGGGGATGGAAACTGTGTTCTTGGAGTAAAATTAGGTGAAGGATTGGCAAAATAGTAGAGGATAAAAGACAGATGATCTGCCAAATGGTATAATTGTTAATGAAACCAATTACAAAGATTGTACTTTTATATTCCCTAAAAACTACTATGGAAAAAAATTGTAGCTGAAGATGAAGTTTAAAATCTTAAAGAGAACCTGTCACATAGTTTTTGCCCCCCTGGCTGAGGACAGTACAAGCTAGTGTCAGACCTGCTGTTTCCAGCGCTGTGTCCCTTACTCTGTAAGATGCTGTAGTTTTCATGTATTTAATGCTCAAATTTGCAGTTTTCAGCCAGAGGAGTCATTCGAAGAGTCATTCAGAGTCAGTTTTTTCAAACCCCGCCCACCTTAGGCTAGCCCCGCCCACCTCAACTGACAAACCTATTACTTTGAATAGGTAGAAACATGTGCATAACTGTCATAGGGCGGAGCTAGCCATTGGTGGGTGAAGCTAACACCTACTCATGAATAGGATTTGAGGGGTAAATGCTCTAAAACTGCTGCATCTTACAGAATAAGGGACACAGCGCTGGAAACAGCAGGTCTGACACTAGCTTGTGCTGCCCTCAGCAAGGGGGGCATAACCTATGTGACAGGTTCCCTTTAACTTTCTTTGTGAGCAAATACTTCTACTATGTCATGTGCACAATTTCAATAAATTTGACCCATAAGTACATGTACGGTGGTCCCTCAACAGAGGATAATGTATGTCTGAAAACCACTGTATGTTGAACCCATAACTCTCTGGAAAACTTGTAATTGGTGCCAAGGAACCAAAATTTCATCCATAATAATGTTAAATGAAGATTAAAGAAAATAAAGCCAAATATTAATACAGATAAAACAAGTTCCTACATATAACAGTCAGAAAGAGCTACTGGAAGCTGGAAATCAATTTCTATTTTGAGGATGTTAGCTTTAGTGGGTCAGATACTTTACATACAATGTACCAGAAAAAAAGAAAATGAGGCTCTCACTTAGTGCCCAAAAGCGGCGCTCATCCTGGCACATGTAAAGAGCAGTACAGGATATATAGTACGGCACTTTACTGTAGAGATCTGCTATTAGACCTCCAATCACAGCATACAGATGTTTTACAAGTGAAATGCTTATGATAATCACCTGGATCAGCACCTTTGACATTGTATCTTGAATACATACTCAACATGCAATGTCCCAGAAAAGACCATTGTATTTTGAAAATATTGTATTGTAAGGCCATTGTAACCCAAGGGACCACTGTACCCTACAATACTGCTAGACATGTCGCCAACTTTCTGTGAGCGAGGGATATATACAAAGGAATCACATTCATACTTATAAAATGCAATAAGTGCTATCAGTTTCATCCAAGTACTTGCCCACTCACCGTGCATCGCCACCTGACAGACTCTCTTCGCTAGATGAAGACGATTCAGTCCTGGATTCTGGAATCTTCTCTGAGCTCTTCTGTGTTGTGTTTGGTGTTTTTTTTACTTTTACAGACTTCTTTTTCTCACTATCACTGTCATCACTACCTTCCCCCAAAATGTCATCAACCTGAAAGACATAAGGTTTTGTCAAGAGGATTAGCACAAAGACTGTGTTTCTTAGAGAATAAAAAAGGGACAAAATATGGACATAAATAGCAAGACAGTTTGTCAATAGTGAAGCTCAGTGAGGAATCTTTCTGTCCACAGACCATTATGTGCAATGTACCCAAGGTATGACTGTAGTGAAGGCAAGATCAGCACTCCAGACCTGGAAGAATGGTGCAGGATGAAGAATAATACAATCCCTTTAACACCTAGAAGTTTTCAACAGCACTCAAGTTATTCCAAATCTAATTAAAATGATATGCAAAATATTAGAAGATAAAATGCATAAAACATGTATCACACCTACAAAGCCTACACCGTTTACTTGGGGACAATTTCGTTCTCCCAAATCCTGTTCACCAATATCATGAAACTAGCATGACTTCATTGAGTGGGGAAGCAGGCTGCAGCCCTGGTGACCAAGGAGCAAGGACAAAACATCCAAAATAGTATCGCTTCTATGTTTCGTCTCTCTCATAAATACTTAGAGCACAGCAATTTTAATAGTTTAAAAACACTTGAGTGGCACCGACTTCTTCTAGGTCCTGTGAAATTGGACGCCCACAACATACTGTGTAACAAATTTAGTCAGCACCATAATTAGCAGTATGGAGTAAAAAATAAATAAATATTAAAATGGCAATTAAAGCATTTAAGCATATGCAAATATAGTAATAAAATGTAAGCTGATAAACAGTAATACTATTTCAATAGTTATCTTAAGAATAAGGAGGTTCTGTTAGGAGCCTCTTGCAGATGCGTAATTTTGTTGCAGAGCTATTACTGGAGCTAGACCCAGCAAATTTCATTAGAAGTCAACGGGCTCCATTGATCACCATCAGTAACCATCATACGATGAAACAAGCTGCACATCCTGGTGTTTGCATGGCACAGATTTGAACAGAGCCTTGTAACGATTACATGTACAATTGAACAGTCATAAAAAGTAGATATCCAGAATAAATATACAGTGGGGAAAAAAGGATTTAGTCAGCCACCAATTGTGCAAGTTCTCCCACTTAAAGAGGAGAGGCTCCTGTAATTGACATCAAAGGTAAACCTCAGCTATGAGAAAAAAATGAGAAAACAAATCCCGAAAATCACATTGTCTGGTTCAGAAAGCATTTATTTGCAAATTATGGTGGAAAATAAGTATTTGGTCACCTACAAACAAGCAAGATTTCTAGCTCTCACAGACCTGTAACTTCTTCTTTGCCCTTTACGAGGTTTCTCTGTCCTCCACTCATTACCTGTTTTAATGCCACCTGTTTGAACTTGTTATCAGTATAAAAGACACTTGTCCACCACCTCAAACAGTCACACTCCAAACTCCACTATGGTGAAGACCAAACAGCTGTTAGGAGGACACCAGAAACACAATTGCAGCCCTGCACCAGGCTGGTTAGACTGTATTGTTTTTCTTAGGACTACATTTTTTTCTTGCCGATTTAATGAGAACACCCATCCGTAGATCTGACTAATCAAACCTTTCCAATGAATTGTTCAATATTCTGTTGTAAAATAAGACTATCATCTCAGTTGGCTCTGCACATTTGCAGATGTGAAGCTAGAGGAAACTGGAACATTTTACTCTAAGGGTGCTTTCACACGGTGCGGTTTTGGTGCGGTTTTTTTTGGATGCGTTTTTTGTGCAACAATGTATAGCATTAATTGTTGTGCCCTCCTGTACAAAAAATGCATCCAAAAAACCGCATCAAAACCGCACCGTGTGAAAGCACCCTATTACTGAACTTTCTTTAACAGCCTAAATACACACTTGTGCACTGATGGTTTTCTTTTTTTTTTTTTTTTTTTAAAGACCATTAGGGTATGTTCACATGGTGTATTGCAGGCGTATAGTGGCGTGTACTGTGTGCGTAGCTATACGCCTGCAATATACCTATTGCTTCAGAAGTACGCGCTGGTCCACACGTACTTCTGAAGCGCTTCCACTGACATTCACTCTCAATGGGAGCTGTGAATTACCGTATTTGCGGGGCACACTTTGGGGGAAATACGCCCCACATTTTCATGCTGTGTGAAAGCATCCATGAATCCTAAGATTAATGATATTGGGTACAGAGGTATGCTATAAATGATTACCAAAGACTACTGTAATAATTTAGCACTGGTCAGTACCAGGTCTTATTTTTGGTGTAGTCACATGTCTGTGAGAGGCTTCCGTTTAGAACCTCCATCACAGAGATGAGGACGAACACAAAAGGATCAGTTTCACAATGGACATAACGGCACTTAATGAACCTTACCGATTACAACGGGTCTGTCAGGTTTCTGTCATGGTGTCCATTGTTTAGACAGACAAAAGGTGCATATTTTTTTCCATTATTCCTGACAGAACATGCGAATATCCGAACGGAATCTCCAACGCACAATTTTCACACGCATGCGAACCAAGCCTTAACCCCTTCCCGACATTGCACTTACCCATACGTCCTAGTGGGAAGTGCATTTCTGCAAATGGACGTATGGGTACGTCCTGGCGATCGTGCAGGCTTACAAGCGAGCCCCGCACGATCGCGACATGGGACCAGTAGTATATTAACGCCGGCCTCATGCCGCATCACCCAAAGCCGGAGTGAGCTCCGGCCGCGGGTGATTAACTCCCTATACCTCCGCCATCTATGCCCTGGCACCTAGGTCGTGAGCTCCTCCCGTCGGCTCTAAATGCAGTAACGGTATGATCGTGCCGTTACTGTCTCCTACCAGACAGCCCCAGAACTGAAAATCACGTCCTGGGCTGTCTGTGACGTCATCAATGCCCCGCAATCGCATTGTGCGGCTATGGTGATTGACCCAGTTGCCATTGAGACCAGTCCTATACAGCAGAAATGCTGCGTACAGGTCTCCTTTGTATGAAGCCGATCTACAAACATCACTCATACAAATCCCCTATGGGGAAACTGAAACACAAACACGAAAAATAAAATAAAAACACGTACACCACCCTTTTCCCCTTCACAAACACGGAACGCCCCAAACTAGATCAAAACTAAAAATATAGATATTTGGTATCGTCGCGTGCGCAATAGCCTGCCCTATAAATGTCATTAATTAACCAGTACGATGAACGCGGTAAAAATAAATAAACAAAAATGCGACTTCTTCATCCCGCAGCACATAAACCGGAATAAATAAGCAATCAAAAACTCAACTCATAAATGGCAAAAGATATGTAGAAGAGTCTCATACAGAGAACAGACATCTCATAAACGATCTGTCATATTCTCTATTCTCCAGCAACAAATGAAAAGTCCGATTCCACCATAGTCTGTATTACGGACCAAAATAAAAAATTACCTGAGCTATAAGATAGATAGCGATCGCACTTAAATTACTTCTGTTTTTAACACCAATCAATCTCCCCTAAACCTACCCGCTTTTTTAACATTAAAAAAGCTCTATTCACACATATTAGAAACCACAACTATATAAATTTTGGGCTATTCTTCTCTCCCGTAAATCTGCTTCCACAAAGCCAAGTAACAGCTCCCTCCCTTATAAACGCGCCTTCATACACTCAAACAGCAGTTTTACCCCTTACCCTCATACACTTAGGGTACTGCTGAACTTGGAGAAGAAATTGAGGCAACCCCCTAAAATTTGAGGGTGCTATTTTCCTCAGCGCCATCTTTTCTCCTTGCTACAAAAATTTACCCATTTTTCAAGCTTAACTATTGGAGATTGTTGGTACCCTCAAACAAAACGTTCTTCCCAATTCACCCTAGCCTATCCCCCCTCCTCCCCGTTCACAAAAAACCTTTTGTGAAACACCTCCGGTGGTCTCAGCTATCCTCCTTACTCTACACCTCTTCCACCTCCTGATACTACATAATTCCTTATAGGGGGGTCGTCTTCTAATCCTGGTGTCCCTTTTTTCTAGAGGGAGTTGTCCTCTACTCAATGCCTTTTCTTCCTCACCGCCCCCCCCCACCCCTTCATGCTTCGTGGTCCCCGCAATGAACTCTTTAATGGTTCGTCCTGGGGCGCCTAAATACAATCGTCTATACCTCAAAAATTAGACCCCAATACCTCAGTCATAAGGCCTTGCTTCCCCCTCTTGCCTCCATTCTGAGTCTTGTGGTCTGGAGCCTCAAATAGTCCTTCACAGGGAACGCATATGCCGCGATATTTCATCTGAAAACGATCAGCACCTCTTCCGCCACCAATTCAATATTAAGCCTTGCATTACACTGGCACATCTACCTTGCTTTCTTCCGTGAATCAATTTGGATTACAAAACATTAAATTCTTCTCACAAAAAGAGTGACCCAATTCTTTAAATTTCACCTCCACCTCTTGCTTTAATTCCTCTGAATCACCCTAATCGTCTTATCGACCATACACTTCCTATGAAATGCGCTGTTTGCTTGATCTACTCCTTCCCCTAGGGTCTTTGACGGTTTCTTAGATAAGTCATTTTATATATGGGGTTTATCCTACACTTACCATATCCCCTACCACAACCCCAGTCCACCTGGTCAGAACTGGACTCGGTACCAATCTAAAATAGATTTGTAATATTGCACAAGTTCTTCTTCCTTTGAAAATGTTACACAATTCAACTCCTACACAAAAATTCTTAAGTATAGCTTCACCCTGCTCTTCTCCTCCCTCTACTTATTGTCAATACAAAAACAAGTACCACTATTGAAAAAATTATCCCAACCTTCACATCTGGACACCACATCGGTCTACATCCCTGCGCTATTGTACTAATCTTAATCTCTTGGTCTGTGCGACCTCACCACCTCGTTCTTGCACCCCCCCTTGCCTAGCTGGTCATGCTCTTCCCTCCTCCCGCTCCCCCCTTTTTTTCCTTCTCTTTTCCCTTCCCGGTCGCACCTCCCTCTCCCCTTCCCCCGCCGTTCCCGTCTTTTCCAATGCTAAGCTCCCATCCTTGCCCCTTCCATTCTGCTCTTTTCCCCTTCTCCCCGTCGTCCCCCCTATATTTAGCTAGTACTGGCTTGCTAGCATGGTACAATTTCTTCTCACACACTTTGAAATTTCTTTGATATCTCTTTCCACAATACTCAACAAGGACTTTTTGGACCGCCATAATGACTTTCTTCTACTTAACTTAACACTGTCACCAACTTCCTCTAATGTTGTTGACCGATCACTGTGGCTCCTACCATGAATTACCCTGGTATAATAGTGTCAAAAAAGTTTATTCTCTCCGTCCTGTCCTCACAAAGCGACACTCCATGGTTTCCGAAAAACACGGGGATGCCTGTTCAGAGGAGGCCAACACCACTCGCGCTTCCCTGTCGGCACTGCAAAGATATTTAAAGGGTATCGAACACACTCTAGCCAGCCACTTAATACACAATCAATAACTATGAGCAAGATTTGAAACTGCAGCTATATCACTAATCATTTCCAATGACAGGACATTCCGGCTGCAAATTAGAGGGTTCTTCACTTCCTACGAGGCATTACAGGGTGCAACACCCTTAATTTTACTCCCCGTTTCACTCTCTTATTTTCTGGTCGATGCTTCCTGGATTTCCACCCTGCACTTAATCGCAGCCTGACCCAGGACATCCTCCCAAACAGTATCAAGCCAGACCTTCTTCCTCGCCTAGCATTGTACTCTCCTCCAGAGGTAATACACGCGCTTCTCTCACGAACATACAGTACTCAGCATGCCCACTATAAGTACACCCTTCCGACTTAAGTGTGCACCCTCTGTTACTTCTCCGCGCTTTCTGTTCCCTTCCTCCTTCCCCCATCCCCCTTCCTTCCATCAGAACACCTTACGCATTTCCCATATCATTCCGTCATCTTTATCACTAGCTGCCTAGTGAACTATTTCTTACCCTTTTCCTCCTGTCTCTAGTCACTCTCACTTTGCATATTTTCCATGCCTATAGTATTTATAATGTTTGAGCTCCCCTTTTTTATTTGCGATTGGTAAATTATCATTACTCCTGTCCTTTCCTTTCTCTTAGCTTGATCCTTACTAGTGAGAGTTTCTCACTCTATCGACTCCTCCTTGAGCTTCATATCAGTTAACTCTTTTGACTCCTTTTCTACTATGCCTGTTGATTTTTTTTTCCTTTTGCTATATGCTCCCTTACCTTATTTCTTTTTCCAACTTCTCATATAACCCACTAGGACTACGCTCTCCTTCTACGTTTTTTCTCTAGTATATCTACTCTCATACCTTACCCTCTTCAAAGTCGATACTATTTGTAGTCTGTCAACGTAGATTATCAGCTGATTGTGCGATATTTTATTAGCTGCTATATTTCTTGATGCCTTGTCTGTCTCTTTTATCACACCTTTTTCCTTTTTCGAGAATATTCGTTCAGTTTTATGAGCGTGAGTATCTCCTTCCTTCTTTCTCTCTTTGCGGTTATCTTACTTTTTTTACGTTTTTCTATCAACCTCTTTCTTTTGTAGTCTTCTCCTTCCTCATTATTTTTTCTTTGTTATATGTTTCAGTCTCTCTCAATCGTGTCAATTGTGATTCCTCTTGTCGTTATCATAATTACTATTTCTGCGATTCCTTTTCTGCTGTTTTTGCAAACTCAACCCTCCTCTTTTTAACCCTCTTCTCCCCTCAAAAATATTTCCTTCCTGAGGCGACTTTCTTTTTGACTTATGGCGTTGGTGAGAGAAATCGTGAAACATGTTGGCTGACAGTGCGGACTCTTTCTACTATGTCCTGCTAATTTGAATAGTGGATTCTAGGTCTACCCCTTAGACTGCCTGACAACGCCTGTGTCCCTTCTATCCTGGTGGCGTACTTATCTTCCTGTGCTTGTCCTCACGGGCCTGCTCCTTTTTGGGTCTTACCTTACAATATGCTTCCTATGTGCCCTATTATCTTTAGCGCTTTACTGATGCTGTCCATCTACATATGGTTTATTTCTTTTTATGCGTTATATGTGGTCTACGCTTCCCTGTTCTACCTCACTTTATTTATCTACGGTGCGATTATCTCTAAAAGTTTATTCCCATTTTTACACATTAAGTTCTTCGCACTTTTGTTCTTCTCCTCGCCCACCTCCTTTCCACCCTCTGAGTAATAAGCAGTCTCTTCTTCCCTGAAAAGTGCGGTAGTCAGCCTTTGGATTTGCATTAGCTCCCATCCCGTCTTGTTTGTATACCTTGTTAAGATCCCACTTCTCCCTACTTCTGTTATCAGAAATGCATACCGCTCTAGGTAGCTAACTTCCTATTTTCCTAAATGTCACAACTCCTACATGATGCCAAGTGCAGTTTCCTAAAGAGGACTCACAGGCTCCACTTGAAGGTCATTACTGAACAACGAATCTTAACTCATTATCCGTATTTCCCCTCTCATTTACGTCCGCCTACAAGGTTCCTCGCACCTTTTGCAGCTTCTGTCCTTCCGCCTTTTTCCCCCTCACTGTGGTTCCCTAGGACTCCCGGTACGAACCAACATAATGTCGCAGTTTAAACCGTTCTTACTCGCTGTAAATAATGGCTGCCCAGAATGAAATGACTGCCAAGCTTGAGTTGAAACAATGAATGTATTTGTAAAATAAAAAAAACCATATGTAACGCGGTCCCAGTCGATCAATAGTAATACTGTGGCCTTTTAACTAAAGGTATCTCGTCAATGAAATTGACAATAAAAGACACTAGTGCACTATTTTATATAAATTTTACCAAAGAGTACAATAGAGGCGCGTATTTTTAACACCCCATGCATAAATCCTAACCATGCTCCACATAATCCATCGCGGAGTGTAATACACATCTATGTCAATATAAAAAGAAGCTTACCAAATGATCTAGGGACGTGGGTGTGAGAAACGGCAGATGAGTATAAATGCAGCATAAAAGCGCCATTAATTTATATATGTGAACTAGCATTACAAATGACTAAAAACCGAATTTTCAATAACAAGGGTTAGGGGGGTCCATTAAAAATTGGAAACATTCTGTTTATCTCCAGGTTATTCAGGGCAGGGGCGTGTGTTCTATTTTTTATGTGTGAGATCAGCTACAAATGTAGTCGCATCAAAAGTGCCATTACCCGCACATTTGTCTCCATAAGTATGTCACGAGCATTATAACCGTCCACCTTGAGTCGTGTTTTCAAATGGATTCTCTGTACTCTCAGCTGGGGCACACGCCAGAGCAGTAACGCGGCCCTATGGTGGGGCACTCGGCAGGAGGCAGTGATAACAAATTTTATCATATCACGAGATGGATAACAGTCCAAGACACGGCGACATTAAAAGGTACCCCGTAACTCATCGTTATGGAGTCTCCAAAGGGCTCCCGTTTCTTCTAAATGACACCAACAAGTTGCGTAACATTAAAATTTGTTTAAGGTCCTAATTCTGCGTGAAAATACAAAGGCGATCATAACACATCTATATTTCCTTTCATTTCTTGAACAATTACTTTTTACTTTCACCTTATTTCTTCAGGATACTCTTGGTTAGACCATGGCATGTACTGCAGCGCTTCCACAATATAGAGTAAAAACTTGCAGAAATACTGAGGCCTAGTCAAATTCTGCTCACTACTCCCGCAGTAATGGGTGCAGCTGCCTGATATTGATGACACTGGCATTATATTTACACTATAGAAAACATTTGTCCGGACCGGCCGCTTCACCTATTTTTCAAACGTACAAACGAATAACACCAAAAAGTTATCATAGTTTAAACTTCATGCGTGCTCCTAAAAATTACAATGCCGATGGTCTTCAATAGAGTTGCATAAAACAGATTTGATGCACAGCGCCCGCGTGGATTTTAGTGTATTATTGAAGTTGTGGGGTTTATCGAAGCTTACCCGGTCACCGTGACTGACAAGACGGCCTGGGATTGTTGTAGCGACCATGGATGAGAACGTTTTTGAGTTTTGAATGGAATATTATGTGAATTTCCAGAATACACTCCCCCAAAACCAACAGCTTCCTATCCCCTCCCCACCACTCCACACAGCAGCTATCTTACCTCGTATTATTAAACTCACTACACAGGCCACCCACATTCCCAAATCCCCTCAACCCACCCAGCAAAACAAAAAGAAACAACCATACTGAACTCCGAAACCCCCATTCCGAACACTCGATGAGTAAAGCCCAGATAATGACTGAGACATTCTGCTCAAAGGTTATAGTTAAGACCACAAAGTAAAATTAGTCCTGAAAGTCTTTGGCAAAATTAAATAAACATTTTTCATTACTATGGCAGTAAAAATTCCTGAACCATATTCTGGTGTTTTTACGGTCTGCATAACCCTAAGTAATACCAATCGAGTACAGCTCGTTTCTAAGTGGGTTTCGATCCAGTGTACTATAGACCCTCGAGTTCTGCTCGGGTTCCAGGTCCGCCCGCACTATGCCTGCTTGGGCGCAGCGTCCATCGCCCCTATTCACCACATTAGCGGTATATGTACCACTTCTTCTGCCTAGTAATCATCACAATCCATACCTCCACAGCTGCCGACAGCTGACAAGTGTTTTAAGCCCAGGTGTCTTTGTCATTCAACTTCTGTCCTCTGTAATTCCCTTAGTAATTAGTCAAACAATGTTAACTAAGATAAAAAGGCAAAAACGAAACCATTAGTCAATTCAGGTAAAATCCATTGAGAAAAAAAAATAAGAAAATCCACGTTTGGTTCCATGTATATTTGAAACTATGACCACTATGAGCTGAAAAGGTAGGAGAAGTACCTAGCCGGTGTCATACAACAGCTTCATTAGTCAAACAAAGGTCTGTTTATGTAGTGAGTTATAACGACATTAGGGGAAAGCATGGTGAATGTCAATGCCTGACTGTGTCAATTTGAAATGCAAGTACCTAACAGGAGTAACTCCCCCCTTATGTGAGTAACTCTATTATCAATCTATCTATCTTCTCATCTACTCTATCGTATCTTCCTAGTCTATCTATTTCTATCTAACATCTATCAATCTAGTCTACTCTACATAAAGATGAGATAGAATACGAATAGATCAGATTATGAAATAGTATATCCTCAAATAGTGCAGCTTAGTAAGACAAGCTCATGGAATTCCATCACTGACATACCACCATTAATTAATTCACAGGTGGAGGGCAAAAACGTTGTCCTCGTGGCCCATTATTTCATATAATTAGCAACATTGGTTACTGGTTACAAGGAGTTGAAGACCTGCACCAATCGTAAACAAACCGAGAAAGCCAGCATGGTATCTGAGGCGCGTAAGTAAAACAGGTTAAGGGTTCCACACTTAGAACAACACGCATACCGTGGATAGCCACCCCAACCACTATTCGTGGCCGAAGACTAAGCAAATCCCCACCTCCCTCGCCCCCGAGCCAACTCCTCTCAGGACCAAATGGTCCATGATCAGTGCAGAGATGTCCATTCGCATCCTTTGTGTGAGGGTTTCACATACACGACGTCTCAGGCAGCTTTTTTAATTATATAATTTTATCTTTAATCATTGCTATGGTTTTGATGACCCAGTTAAATTGTGCTACATGAAAGTAAGAAGTACGATTTCCAGCATTAGAGCATAATTATAGAGATTATGTTACTACTGCACTGCCATGGCAACATGACTCCAGGCACCCCTCAGCTTTCCCCACTGTACGAAGTTTGGTGTCCAATTGATTTCTACACGTCCCATAGTGGGCTGCTGCAGCCCAACTCCCAAATGCTGGCCAGCAGTCACTATCTCAAACTATTGCATCAGTGTTTTAGCCTGGCAGTAGAAGGGTATACGCCATCACATTCGTCGGTCGTGGGGGGGAAATGAATAACCGCAATTGAGGGATCGCTTGGTATGAGTAAAACTTTTTTTTTTGCACTGAACTAGTGGTACGTGACACCGGCCCAGCTAGATTTATAAGCGGAGCCATTTGTGCCTGTTGACATAGATTGACCATACTTCCGTGGACCCCCCCCCAAGCATGGGCAATAACTACGTCCCACAGCCTACCACCGCCCTTACCGGGATATACCCGGCAATTTTTCCTTTTATAACGTTCCCTCTCGTCCTCCCATTTTGGAAGACACACGCTTCCGGTTTTGGGCGACAAAAACGTAATGTCCGTACATAAAAAATAGAGCAGAAAAAAAATGCTGTGCATCGAAGCCACCAATGTAAGCGATCTGAGAGAAGGTGGAGTCCTCTGGACACCATTGTGACCTTCTGGCATAGAGCCAAGGCCCAGGGAGCATATCTAAGTAGGTTCTGGTATTCCACCGCAGAGCGCGGTCGTTCTCGAAAAGTCAGGATGGGACATTCTCAGCAGGACTCTAGCCAGGTGTGCTAGATCCTGTTCATGACTTTGCTTGTGGTGGCAGCCGATGGTAACATGTGGACTACAAGAATTGTGAGGCACACGCACACACGTCCTAGAGCCGGGGGACATGGCAGGACAGGGCAGGCACCAAAGTTCCTGGAACAAGTGGACCGGATCCACACCACACGGGTACACGCAGGGCGGAAATACTATCAAGACACAGGGAAAGCTATGCAATAGTATTCGGGCACAATGCACTACAAAGAATTCTGGTCCAAGGGGGAGGGTTTAAATAGGGGTACATGCGCGGGCGCCTTGGGAGATCCGCGAGCAATCCACCGATGCGCTGCCCTAAAATTTAACATGTAGTGCGGCTTCATCTCGCAACCGAACTTGGGCAGACAAAGACGTGTGGCTGGGAACACCGAATTCACGGACAAGTGTAAGTGGTACACGTGAGCATAGGTGCAGTTTGAAGTTTGATACGTGTCCACAGTGTCCTAGACATTGCGGTGGTCTTCACCCCGGGGCTACTGCCGCGTGTAAGGGGTCCGTAGGGGTACACTTCCGCGCCTTGGTTCGTCTGTATGACCCAATAGAAATTCACAGGCAGCACGCCCATGTGTGGGGATCTCACCACATTAGATGCGTTATATCTTGACACATCATAATTTAAGCCTAAAGATGAAGTGCCATTCTTACATAAAAGATACCATCACTTTTGTATTAAAGGAGTTAGGACAAAATGCAGTAGCTGCTGAAAGTCAATGTTAAAAATAACTGCTCCACTTTAAAAAGTTGCAACAGAGCCCTCGGGGGACGCTTGAGAATCATCAATTATCATAACATGCTTGTTTGAAATTGTAAAAGTTTGGCCAATTGTTTTCATCGCCTCAAGGGTCCACTAATACTTACAAACTACAAAGGTATGATAGATAACAAATATACGTGAATCAAAATATAAACTCAATTTTAGCCTCTTAAAACAGAGTAAGCAAAAGAAAAAAAAACACAGAATACATTTCTAATTCAATCCTATTTAAACTGGTGTACTATAACAATAATTCATGAACCAACATGACTGTCGTTCAGTATTCTCATGGGGTGGTCAAACCTGAAATTTCCTGAATTGTAAAAATGTCCACTGATCGCCAGAAAGACCCAGATACTAATCAAAAACCATATATATAACACTGTACAAAAAAACAAAAAACAAGCCAGTAAAATCATCATAGAATCAAGTGTTTTCAATGTGTATGTTATCAGTAATGGCTAGTGATTGAGACCTTATTGTGACCAAATCGCATTTAAGTGCGTGCAATTATACTAAAATGAAAACTGAAGGCAACTATTGCAAATATAGTTGCTTCATCGCTCAAATGTTATCGCCACCGGCAATGTAGTACTTATACACCCGCTCCTATCCAACGTCGTAGAATATATTTTTGCCACATGTTAAAACAAATGTTTTTATAGTTTCTATGAGCTGCGTTATATGCTACACTGTTTAAATAGCTTTGCCCTTTTCTACTGTCTGTCTAGTCGTGCTCAAGGACACATGGGCAGACGATGTTACACGCCACGAACCCCACAATGGTAGCTATAACCTCTACATTCTGAGAAAATCCAAAATTTGCCTTATAGGGCGGTTTTGACCCCGAATGTAATGTTTTGACTCCGGTTTGTAGCGACCTCCACAAATGGTACATTGTAAATCACTTATCTCTAGAATATATGCCATATCATACTAAAAAGTGACAATCCTTGTGAGAGCTAGCAGCTTTCTTGCACGGAAGCCCTTCCCTGCTTTGGTCCTAACCCAAACCCGAATAACGAAAGACACTACCTGGCTATTCAGATCTGGCCGCTCGTAGTGCTCTGCTTTATATGCACATGAATGAGCGGTGTGCAGAGTGGGCAGGGGAAGCAATGTGCAGTGTAAGAAGCCTTTCTGCTGTACTAAGAGAATCCCACTCCTGTACATGGTAATATATCTTGAGTCAAACAATGCCAGACCGCCCGTGCCGCTTTGCTTCCTCTCTCGTGGCAGATTTGGCTGTGGGAGAAATGAGTGCAGTGAGTATGAAAGCCTTTTCTTCTGCTGTATAAGAGAAGACCCACTGTTTTGTACATGTAATTGAAACGTTAGTTACAGACAGTTGCATCAAGACGCCTCCCTTGCCTTCCGTCGCTCTGCCTGGGCTGGGTAAAAAAGCTGCAGTGTATGAAGAGGCTTTTCCTGCAGTATAGAGAATCCCACTAGTCTACATTTAATTATCTTCTAGTAAAACATTGCACTACGCTCTCCGTGTTTGTTGCGTTACTCACCCTGCATAACATCGTTGGTCTCCTTGCGGTTCGGTCGGCCGCAATGTCTGTCCCAGTCTGCCGCCTCTCCACTGTCCGCCGTGTTTTCTCACGGCTCTCTCCCACCTCGCCCGCATTTTCATAGCAAGTTCATCCTTACATTGCATTGAAATTTTTTTATAACTTCAGTCCCCGTTAACAGTATGAACAGAAGAGTGAATTTCACATGTCTGGTATGCCGTTGGGGTGTTCGTTATCAAAACCCCCTTAAAGCACAGAAAGATTGCCACAAATAGTCTTTAAGAAAAACATAGCACTATGCTGAACCCAACAGAACAAAAGCGAATTGTTATTCATGTTCCTTGAATTAATCGACTCCGTTCCCATGAACGTTGAAAGGGTTTTGGCCCATCATTGGGTTGTTTCACATAGCCTTGACACTTTGACGAGCAGACATCAGCTGTTCCGAGTTCCTGTTTCAGGCCTGTGGACGAATCTACTGGTAGTGGACAGCAATATCCTGTGTCTGATCCTAATTAGCATATGGCATGGCTTGGTGTAAGGAGGCATATGAAACAACATCGGGCACACCAGGGCTACAGAGCTCTAAAGTTGTACCTGCCCAAAGACCGGTTAGTAGTTTGTCTCTGTACAATATGATACAGAAACGTCCGTTGCAGTTGAGCGCAACTGGTCTTCCCGCGTAGCAAATTAGCAGCTGTGAGAACAGCTACCCCCTGTGATAGTAGTTATTGCTCTGTCCACGGATAAGGACAGAGATGTATTATGACGTCCTTGGGGTCTTCAACACGATTTATTTTAAAGTATATAGATATATATATGTGATCAAAAAACTACTAGAAAAAAATCAATATTGAAATAATCGTACTACCTCACACTACAACTTACCTACACACTACACACTACATCTACTACGACGCACACTCCTCACCCCCATCCTACTTCCCACCCCTCACCGCCGTCGGTTACTTTCGCCACAAACACACTGTAACCGCTGGGGCACCTTACCACCAGCTCGTGTCCCTAACAACAAATACAAATTTCATGCCTAACATCCCAAATGGCTGCAAGCTCAGAGCCTTAAGTAGCAGTGTAATACAATGTCATAGACAATCTCGCGCAGTATTCAAACCGACGCACATTATGGTGAAGAGAATTATTTTGGAGGTGCCTTTGAACGTGTCACATGGCTTTGATGTGGTCGCCGCTGAAAGGGGCTCGGTCTGTAGTATTTGGATATCAGGAAAACTGCTTTGATCTCCTCGTTGATTTTCCACCTGCACAAGCCATCTCTAGGGTTACAGAGAACATGGTCCGAAAAAGAAAAAACATCCAGTGAGCGGCATTTCCTGCTGGGCGGAAATGCCTTGTTATTCTGCCTGAGGTGCAAAGGAGAATGGTGCATGAACTGGTTCGTGCTGATAGAAAAAGAGCAACAGTGAGCTCAAGAAAGGCCCCCCCGTCTACACACCAAGGTAAAGGAGCAGGAAGAGCATCTCTGAACGCGACAGTTAAAACGCACGAACATTTAGGCAGTATGGCTGACAGCAATCAATAGTGACCACTACCGGTGCCTACTCCTTATCAGATAAGAACAGAAAGCTGAGGCACCAAATTATATGGGCCCAAGCTCATTCGAATATTGTGACCAGCCGTGCAGTAGAAAATATTGGAAAATACACTCCGATTTTCCCGTTGGTTCTTGAAGAGTCTCTCGAATTCTGCTGCGGACATTCGGATGGTTAGTGTCCGACATATGGCGTCAACGAAGGGTAATCTTTTCTATGTGTCGCGTTGCCGGCAACAGAGAATATCATGGATCCCCAACCTTCCCTTGGTAACAACGGTTTCCAGCTGGGGGGGGTGGTCGGGGTGGTGTCATTGGTTGTAGGGGAATATTATCTATACGCAATTGTGGCACACCAATGTGCCCCTAGGTACCGAATGTGAGCATCGGTATTGGGCATGGCCACATCCATGTAGAATCAATTCCGTCGAAGAATTGAGGCAGTGTTCTGAAGGCAAAAGCGAGGGGGTCCCAACCCGTGTTACTGAGCATGGTAGTACCAATAAATTTGCCCGGACGATTTGTATAAATATATATATATATGTACCACCACACACATATATCATATATAAACACACCACACTGATGATATATATATCAAAAAATAATAGTATACACACACTACTCTATATATATAAATTAAAAAAATATATACGAACTAATAGGGTAGAATTATAATACAATACAAAAACAAAAAAAAAAAAATCGTAACCCACACCACTACTACACACCTCTACTCCCCCCCAACAATAACCCACAAAACTCCCACAAAAAAAAACCTCCCTCCCCCAATCGTCTCCCTACCCCACTCCCCTAACCCAACCCCCCGTCAAACACACCCCCATAATCCAAACGCGGATCTCCCCATGCAAACACGCCTCTAACCCTACCACGTCCAAACCATGCGTCTGCGGGGTGCCCAAACCCAGAACATTTGTTCAATACACAATAACAGTGTGGGTAACACCAACGTCTGTCAGGTCACTTGAAAGAGCAGTTAAAGTAAAACAAAAACATCAACCATAACATGTGCTATAAATACAACAGCAGATAATATAAAGCAATCCGTGGACCAGGGCGTACTACACGATTCTGCCATAAAGCTGGTTGGATAACCTCAGGAAAACCATCTGCTAAACTAGCAGCATAAAATATATTTTATACACGACTTATTGAAAGAAAGCAAAACCAGAACAGTCAATAAAATATAATATCCTATACGTAAATAGCGAAACCAAAAGGTAAGAGAAAAAGGCACACACGACGGTGCGTTCACGTACACACACAAACCTATAAAAATCATATAATCACTAACCAAAAACGAACACACACAGTGCGTGTTCCGGCTCCCCACCGCACACATACATAAACATACCTGTACATACTCAATTCAACGTCCGGAGGAAAGATCATATCATCACAGAACAATGACGCTGTAAAAAAGCGACCGTGTGTTTTCTGCTTAAACATGCGATCTGTCACAGACTGGGCCTGCTCGGATCCTGGCGTGGTTCGTGGCGCTTGGCGCAGGTTCTGCCGCTGTCTTAGTGCGGGCCCTGAATGCCGACTAGTGCCTGCTTCAGTTTATATGCGTCCACCGTCATGGCAGCGCATATAACTGAATCCAGCTCGACTAGCTGGACAGCGTCCAGGGGCACTGCGGATCGCCCGTTCTCTGTTCAGCGATCTGTCGTTCCCGCTGGGCATGAGACTACCATTCCGTACCGCTAAGCAGTAGTAAGAGAAATCCAGTCACATGCGCTGCGGTGCCCTGACAGTCCGATGTGCGCGGGTACCCTTCTCGCCGTGGGTACGTCGTCCGTCCGGCATTTCCCCAGCCGTCACGGCAAGCGCAGTGTCCATCACTCTGCGTGGTGCTGCCAGGCCCCTGAAGTGTACATCACCCGCCTGTGCCGGGAATACCGAGGAAGCGCGTAGGAGGCCGGACATCCGATGGAGGGGCGAGCTGGCGATGGAGACCGGGACAGGGGTAGTCCAGTAACGTGGGTTTTTCTTTCTTTTTACGAAACCTATAACCTAAAAACTGCCTATACCTGCTAGGGGGACCTATAGCCTGCCCATCGGACCTGCTAGGCGGGGCGACCTAAAGCCTGCCTATACCTGCCCCATGTTTTCACCACGCGACCTTCCTAAAGCTTCCCATACCAGCTAGGGTACCTATGAGCCTGCCCATAACCTGCTGAGGGACCTATACCTGCCGCATATTACCCTGCCTAGAGGACCTAAACCGTGGCTAGGTGGGGCCTATACCTCTGCCTATGATCCTGCCTAGGAGGGACGCTATACCCCTGCCTATATCCTGCCTAGGGGGGACCTATACCTGCCTATATCCCAGCCTAGTGGGACCTATACCTGCCCTATGAGGACCGAGTACCTGTCCCATCAACTCGTGCCTATGGGGGCAATTACCTGCCTATTAGCCTGCCTTGGTAGGATCATATAAGCTGCCTACTACCACCTAAGGGGGACATAAACTGCCTATACCAGCCTATATCTGCCAATGGGGGACATTAAACTGGCTGCCTCATTTGGTAGATTTTGTTGGTATCTTGTTTTTGATTTTAGCCGTAGCTTCTGCTGTCGCTATTTCCACCCTAGGCCATTATATTGAGTGCAATAAGCTTGGTCCCCTCCCCCGGGTATTTTGTGGCAAAACAGTAGGTTGCCCTCTGCTTATACTCGGAGTCGTACACGTGGTATGTAAGTATATTATAAACTATATATATATATCATATAAATATAATAAAACAAAAATACAATAGAAAATATACATACACTCCCCTACTACGTCTATATATCACAGTAGCACACCTAATATAATACACTCAACATGACATAAATACAGAACACACATACACATGACCCACACATACATACACACACAAATAAAACATACATACACACACCATAAACAGTACACACTATCACATAATACATACACACACACAAATACAAACACACACACAAATACATACACACACACAAATACATACACACACACAATATTTACATACACTACACACATATTACCAAAAATATACACAGGACACTACTATACATACACACACATATTACATTACACACGACATATACATAGCACACATTGGAGGGGGGGGGGGGGGGGGGGGGGTGGGGGGGGGGGGGGGGGGGGGGGGAGGGAGAGGAGGAGGGGTATATTCATACACACACATATTTCATACACATACACTACACATATATAATATACAATATAGCGACAAACAGCTAGGGAGGGTGGTTTGTGTCTCGCGGGGGCTGGGACACAAAGACAAAAGACATTATAATATCGTTAAAAAACACATGTATCGACCGACACAAATAAAAACACATATCACTACCCCTAACACCCACTACACCACACCATATATAAATAGCATACACATACATACAAACATACAGCACAAAAATATACGAATACACAAAATAAAATATCCTGTAGGTGTGAGATCAGCGACAAAATGTGGTAACAAGAAAAACACAGTTCTGCTAACTTCCATATATGAATGTGGCTTGTTTATTGCCAGAAAGGTACAAACAAAAGGAAAAACAACGTAGCGGCCTTCAGCTCAAAACAAAACATCACACTTTCCGTTGTAAACTCACAGTCCTCTGGTTCTTGTTAAGGCAGGATTCCAGTCTCTAAAGGGGCATTTTTGCAGGGCAGCCTGTCTGTAGACACTACCTGTCCTGACTCTCTACACATGGTCAGGACTCTCTTACATAAACACCTCCTTGCATCTAATACTAAACATCAGTGGTCCCAGGCGCCCGAATACATCACAAACCCTATGCAACTCACCAATCCCGTCCGCCTGACTCACACACACAAACCACAAACATAGACTCCCAAAAAATGCAGTAACAGCTAAGGAAAGATATGAAAAACCTGGTACTCTTTAGTTTTTACAGTAATTTGATCAGAAGATTGTATTATACTCGTATCCCTTGCGCCCGCAAAACGTCAAGGCGTATCGCCCAGCGCGAGGTGAGTTCCCCTACACTAAAATATATTACCCGCCTCACCTATACGCGTCCAATCCAGACTGCGCAACTTTCACGGTACCCCTGAAAGTGATGCCGTCTGGATTGTACGCCTAGAGAGGATAATATCATTTAGAGTAGGGGACTCACCTGCTCCTGGATCCCCCTACGACGTTTTTGGGAGGTTGAGGCTTTATGTACCAATCTTGATCAAATACTGTTAACACTAAGAGTCGCCAGGGTTATTCATGATTTTGCCTTAGCAGTAATGCATTTCAATATTCCCATAAAGCTTGATGGTATTCATAGTCTATAGTGTGCCACTTGATGTTGGTATTATACGTATAAAGTTGCCCTGCCTTTCCCAGTGTGCACCTATGCTTGTGTTTTTCTCTCACAATTTAGTTCTTATATGTGCAGCAGCCCAACGTATGTTGTTTGTGTATACCACCCCGCGGGTCTGGGCCCCCCCCTTGCTCACCCCGGACTCCCCCCCCGTCTCTCCCCGGTTCAGACTTGCCATGTTTTATAAATCGTCTGAAAATACAAATACCAAGCCCTGGAACCCTGGACATGGTTGTAGCTACGATGCCAAACCCACCCCTTCCTCCTTTTGGGCTACACAATGGGTAAAAAAGGCCTACCGCTATCTATTAACTGCCTAGCCACGGTTATATCTAAACGATTAGCTACAACACGTGGTTGTCAGTCTGGCCTACTTGCCCGCTGACCGGCCACGGACCCAGTCACTCATACATGGCATTTTACCCCTACATCCGGAGACAAGACATCCTCGGGTGATACAGTATCGGGACCCGTCCACTACTGGCCCCTTTGGTTGGTTTATTACAATACCATACAGAAAATATAAATAGGCTAGGCACAAAATAGTTTATATTATAAATAAGATTTTATATATATTAAACTACGACACCCCCCGCCACACACTACACACACACACTCACACCCGGACACAGCAGCACACAAATATACCACACATGTTGGGAAATTGGGGAAACAGTATTTTGATGCACTTGTGGCGGTAGGTATTTCCCCAGACATTTTGCAAGTATTGTAATTTTTAGATCGAATGAACACTTCAACTGTGGGAGGCCAAACGATAAATGAAAAGAAATACAGAAAATCACACAGTATTATGTATTAAATCCTTAATTTGCATTTTTTTTTATTGCAAGAAATAAGTTATTTGGTCCACCCGTAAAAACCAGCAAGATTCTGGCTCAGCTACAAGACCTGTTTTTTTCTATTAAAAAGAGCTCCGGAACTCTGCAACGGTCATTACCTTGTAGTTTAATTGCACATTTTGGGAACCCGAATTACCTGTATAAAAAAAACACCTGTCCACACAATCACCGCCACTGCCAACCTCTCCACTTCAGCCAAGACCCAAAGGCGCTGTACTATAGGACTATCGACCAGGGACAGAAATATGTCTGAGCTGCACTGAAGGCCGGGAAAGGACTACAGGACAATCGGCAAGCAGCTATTGATGAGAAGGCAACGAACGGTGTTGTGGCACTAGGACCGCGTGTGGACTATGATCAGAAAATGGAAGAAACACAACATGACTGTCAATCTTTCTCGGACTGAGGCTCCATGCAAGATCTCACCTCGTGGGGTAAGGATAATTGTGAGGAAAGTCAGGAATAAGCCCAAAACTACATGTGAGGACCTGGTCAATGACCTGAATAGAGCTGGGACCACAGTCTAAAAGATTACCATTAGTAACACACTAAGACCGTCATAGAGATAAAATGCCTTCCAGAGACACTCAAGGCCCCTTTGCCTCGTTGTGTGTCGCGCCCTGCCATCAGAATATCCATGGCCCATTTGATGTTCGACACCAATGACCATCGTAACATGATCGCCCGAGGAGGCATCTGGGAGTAAGGTCATGAGTGGTTCAGATACGCACAAAAATAGAAACTTATTTTGGTATCAACAACACTCCTCTTCGTGTTTCTGGCTGAAGAAGGATGCATGATGTACAACCCCAGAACATGTACCGTCCCAACCATGAACCCATGGGGTAGGGATATAGTTCATACTTTTTGGGGGGTGCTTTTCGTGCAAAAGGTGCAAGGACGACTACACGACCGTGATTGAGAAGGAAGAATGAGGATGGGCCTGGTATGCCGCAAGTATTAATGCGTCTGCCAACGACCCTCTATCCCTCATAAGGAGCATTTAAGATGTTTGATCCGTGGCTGGTCCTTCTTGCACGTCAAAGACCCCTTAAACACACATGCAAGCTAAATGAGTGGGTGCTCGAGTCGCGAGAAGCATTTCAAGGTCCGTGGATTTGGCCTGGTCATTTTCCTTCATACTCATAACCCAAATTCGAAAATTCCTTTGGAGAAAATCTCTATGAAGGATGGGCCAAAATCCCTGCGGAAGTGGGGGTGTGGCAAACTGTGGGGCAAGAGACTACAGGAAGTCGACTTAGCCTTTGTAAGTTTGCAAACAAAGATTTTCTGAACTAAATATTAAGTTATTGTTTCTATTGTACAGATACTTGATATCATTGCAATAAAATGAACTTAATATTATTCCTCAAAATCATACAATGCGATTTACCTGCATTTTTTTTTTTAGATCCTGTCTCTAATAGTTGAATTGTTGTAAAGGACAAAGATGACAGACCTCTCCTCTCATTCTTTTCTTTCTAAGTGTGAAAAACATGCAAATTCAATTGAATTTTAATCGAGAAATACAGTTATTTTACTCCACCGTTGAAATAGTATTTTATTATTTAGAGATACCTGTACCGACAAATACAGTGTGCAATTGATTTAACCATATGGATATCAATCATTAAATCCTAGGCTACATCTTGTATGGACAATTTCCAATCATGTGCATTAAGATTATGCCTATTTGATTATTAAATCAGCAGAGCATGTCTTGTACCATCCACTATCATTGCAAAAAAATCCTATTATGGATATATAATAAGTGTAATATAAATATAAGACCGGCGTTCCATTCCTAAAATTAAATGTGAATATTCACGTGGGTGTCCATTCCGACCTAAACACTGCTGGGCTGGTTGGGGGCACTTTGAATACAGGTTTGCCAATGACAAGTCTAGATCTAATTGGTCACCGAATAACAAATGGTAAACTAATTCTATTGATTAGATATTACATGAGCACAAATCATGTGACCTCCATGTGAAGTGTTAGCTCAAGGATAATAGACAGGAGAATGAAAAGACAGATAAACTTATATAGAGGATCTCGCTAAAGATTTAATTACTTACCCAGGGACAGGTACTCAAGAACAAGGGGGTGCAGGTACCACTAACGTCTACTAAGGAAAGAAAGATTCTACAAAAAGCAAAAAAAGGTTTCTTTTACTGTTAGAGCGGTGAGTACTGTGGAAACTCTCTGGCATAGAAATTGTCATGGTGAATTCACTAATGAGTTCAAAATGTTTGGGGGATGTATTTCTGGGAGCGTGATAATATAGACATTTTTATAGTGACCTGCGGCCCGATTGATTCGTGGAGAGGGGATCTTTGATCGCAGGATTAATTCAGATGTGCAATATGATTTGGTGTCCGACGTACACACTCACCAGCACTGACTGGGCCCCACTGTAATGGTGGTATCACTTATCTCCATCCGTTGCGCCTCCCCCTCGACGCTCGGGACAATCATTGGTAGCGAAACGAGAGGCATAAATCGAGGACCACGAGTAGACAGTTTCCAGCCCTCTGCCACAAAATACCACACTTGCCGACCTTAGCCCAAGGGCGTTATACTCAAACCCAAACACGAATTCAGCTCGGAAGGAATCTATTCCTAACGAGAAAATCCTAAATCTACAAAAACACGTTAAAAAACAGGTCCAACTCACTGCCTCCGCCTGTGCTAGGGTGACCCGTTCGTAGCAGCTACAAGAAAAGAAATAATACACCTCCTTTCAAGGAATTGATCCGGTGCACCAACAAGAATTATCCGTAATATACCTGATAACTGTTAATACTAAAACTGTATTTCCAGTCTCTTATATAAACAAAAATAAGGACTAACGAAGACCTATGGACATACACATCAATCAGTTTAAGAAAATAAAAAGGATAAAAAAAACGTCAGAAGATTTCACACGTTTACAAGGTGTTTTCAGTCCTTCAGATCCAAGGGTTAATTTGTGAAAGAAAATGGTAACAACGTACAGCTCAATCCTGATAATTGAAACCGCTCCAGGCTATGATACACAGACTAGAGGCTTTGGCCTCAGTGGTTCTTATACCTGTCTAAGGTTGTCCCCCCTCCTCACTGCGCCGTCATTTTGTGCCTAGCTCTTATTACTTGGCTGTGATTTATGAATCGAGGTGGGACAGAACACTTGATTGTCTGGATGATGGTTTGATGCAGTACAATTCGCCCACAAGGATCCTGGCAATCACGGACTGCGCATCTGCTGGGGGGTCAGATCAATTAAAACGTTTTCTTGTGGAGTGGTGTGGGGTTAAAGGGACATATGTTAAACTTTCTCCTGTGAGGGGGAGTTGTTTAATTGCTACGGATACGTAAGAATCTCTAGGCTTATCAGATATGCACTTGGGCTGTAGCCACACAGGTGACACTATACACGGATAAGCAGCCGCCATCGCAACGTACGAATTCCCTACAGGGGGGAGGTGGTGGGTTTTGTTTCCTATGGCTACAGGAATTCTGGACTTCACATTTAAGAAAAAGGTTTTGGCTGACGAATTAAAAAGCTCATTTTAAGTCTTCATTGGTACTACATCCACAGTTTGGGAAGGGGAATTTATTTTTCCCAAAAAATGAGGAGCAATATGGCTTTCTACCTTCATGGGGATGTTTTTTGCCTTCTCTGGATCAATACTTAACACTTTAGTAGCAAAATGGCTGAACTACGGAAGACGTTATGTCTTATTTCGGCCTGACAAACTATGTAACTAGAGAGAGGATGAAAGAGAACAAGCATAGAGATCTGGAGAGGACTGAAGGAGAACTGAGGAAAATGTGGATAAACGGTGGTATGGATGAATGGAGGTGACATCAAGGTATTAAATACATTCATCCATAAGTTTATAGGAAGAGCGTTATTATAATTGATGTCTTCAGGATTGAAATCTAAAATAAAGGCTTCATCTCCGGAAAAGTACAGAGGTGGTCTGTCCTGGATTTTTACTTGGGGGTGGGGGGGGGGGAGGGTCGGGGGGGTGGGGTGGAAAGGTTTGTCCTAATAGTTTCTCTTCCACAAGACTAAAGTGTGTAATATCTTCATAACATAATGTATTTGGTAATAATCTTAATTTACCTTTGCCTACGTGTAAGCTTCAGATAATCAAACAAAAAAATAAGGAAACTAACCTGAAAAGCATAAGAAATCTATTGTTCCATCTACTGCTTTATTTTCAAATTGCAGACTCAACAACAATAACTACTACTATTTATGCACTAGATGGGATTCTTACTCCATTAGCCAATTTCAAAAGTCAGAAAACCATTATAAAAAAATCTGGATAATAATATTTACATATCTAATAAACAGATCTTTTCTGGTGCAAACTCTGGACCATGGCACACAGGTCCAAATGTGTCACATATAGAACACCAAACCTCACAATCATTTTTTTTGAAGGGAACAACAAAAAAAACTAAGTCAGTGTATCATAGATGGCACTAGTGGTTGCCCCTGAAAAAAATGCCACAAAATACACAAAGATGTGCTGCATTTTTGATGTAGACACCGCATATTTCAACTGTGTAAGTTTTAGACAGGAATAGTAAATGTCCAAACGGAGACATAATTCTCATATCAAGCTACATATTAGTAACTATAATATTTAAAAATGCTTTGAAATTTTATTATGCCACAGTTTTATATACTACATTATAAGAAGGAAACCGAAAAGCTTAAAAGTTGTGTTTTCTTTCAGCACTGTTGAAGACAAACCACGGCATATGAGATTTAAGATGGGAATTAGTGTTCGGTGCACTGGACAGTACAGTTGAATTAACATTTCATCTAAAATAATTCCACACTTTGGAGTGGCTGAGAGTTCTAATTAGTCTGGGCAGTTTCACCTACCACAGCTTGTCCAGGTCATGTTCCATTTCATTGCTGGTAGTTAAGTAAAGATTGAGTGCACCGGTGTGAATCAATACAAGACGGTCAGAATTACTCATACAAATTAATAAGCACGGCTCCCGATGTCTCATGACACACACATCAATACTTACCTTCAAGAAAAAGTAAGCATGCAACATAAGAAAATGTCAGCTATCCTAATTAGTATTCACATGTACACTGCAGAAGGAAATTCTGCCGTTAATCAACTACATTTTCAAAGGAAATAATCAAGGGAGAACACACGATTGTAAGGGTATGTTCACAGCTGATTTTGACGCGGTTTTCAAAGCGGTTTGCGGAGCGTTTCCGCTCCCAAAACAGCATCAAAACCTTGCCTGAAACACTCTTCTTCAGAAGAGGTTTTACATGCGTTTCTCGATGAGGTTTTGACCCATACAAATTAATAGCCAGGTCAAAAAAACGCTCCAAAAAACGCTCCTAAGACATGCCAAGAAACGTGACTAAAAACGCGCCTAAAACACACTTCAAGAATTGACATGAAACTTCTTTTTCAGTGCCCAAACAGCTTCCAAAGAAGTGCATATAAACCTTGTTGTGTGTGAACTACAATGCTGTTTTACATAGGAGTTCCATTCTATTTAGTTTAGTAAAAAGTTCAAGACTAGATAAAGCATTTTAAATATATGTTGAATATGACTGGTGGTAATCCCTTTAAAAGGATAAAAACAATGGATCTGTATGCGATGAGTACGCCTTTTTAGAGCCAAACCACCAACACTAATGGCATAGGTTTAGAAAGCTTGGTTTTTTATTATTTTAGATAGGTTTTAATTATTAGGCTTACTTCTTTGTCCATGCTTTCCAGGTCCTCTTTACAAAGTGTATATAAAGGCATAGTTTCAGACATGCTTGGCTGGCGTTTTCTCCGAGCTGGGCCAGACTGCTCCTCCTCAGTATTTTCAGTAGGCAGCTCTTCATCATCAAACATTTGCTCTTCATGTGGCTGAACTACTCTGTCAATAGAAACATATTCCCATGCTTAGATAATATGTTTTATGCCATAAACTCAACACACAATGTTTATCACAAAAGTATCCCTCCAACTGGACTCTCTTTAGAAAATGTAGATTATACCTGTGTTATACCCCGTTTCCCTGAAAATAAGACCGTGTCTTATATTAATTTTTGCTCCTAAAGACGAGCTAAGACCTATTTTTAGGGGATGTCTTATATCTCCATGAACAAGAATTCACATTTATTGTTGAACAAAAAAAATCAACATGTATTAATAAAGCAGCCAAACTCTAAATTGCATAAAAAAGGCACCATTTCTTATTTTTGGGGGATGCCTTATTTTCGGGGAAACAGGGTAGCATAGTGATTTAGCTTAATATACATTAGACCACTGTATACCATGTTACCATTAGACACTCTAAAAAAATTAAATGTTATAATAAATTATTTTTAACAAACCAGTGAAAGACTGGTCACTCAAGTCTTTCCAAATTTCAGTTGAAAACCTGTTGAAAAAAATCAAAAATACACAACAAAAACTTATCCGTTAAGGCCAGCTTTTTTTTTGGTAGCCTCTATAAAAAAAAAAAGGTTATTGCGCAGAATTTTTACATTCTCACTTCGACTGAATCCACACATTCATTTCAAGATATTTTTATTTAAGGTGTAAAACTATGCAAATCCTAAAATACTGCTTTATTCGGTCTTAAGAAAAATTTCCCCCAAAACAGATCCCCACATTGTTATTTCTAATTAAAGGGGTTGTCTCACTTTAGACAATGATGGCATATTGCTAGGGTATGCCATCATTTTCTGATAGGTCCGGGTCCCACCTATCTCCTAAATGAGCCCCAAACCACTCTCTCTCAACAGAGAGGTGGTCGTAACTCTCCCATAGACATGGATAGGAGTTCCGAGTATAGCTGAGTGGCCATGCTTGGCTGTAATGTGAACTCTCATATATGTCTATTGGAGAGTCCCAACCACCTCTCCCTTCAGAACAGGGAGGTTTCAGGGCTCGTTTAGGAGATAGGTGCGGGTCTCAGAGATGGGACCTGGACCTATCAGATATGAATAGTGGTATGCCAAAGTGGGACAACTACTAACTTTTTCAAAAGTACAGCAGATAATTTTACCCAAACAATAACAAGTTTTAATAATCTGACATTAACCCAAAAGATTGCAAGCACCACTTAATGCAAAAAAAAAAAAAAAAGTGTAATCTTTTGTAAATAAAGACCGTATATTTCGGTACATACACATTGCATATAGGCCTGGTGTTGCAATGATATGCCATGTTTTTTGAATACCTGAAAGGTGTTATGATTAGCAAATAATCCGCAAAGTCATCACACTTCAAAAAGGCACACAACTCATTAACACTGATTGCCTAACTCTGCTTTAGGGTGCTTTCACACGGTGTGTTTTTGAGGCGTTTTTCGTGCAGGAAGGCACAGCAATTAATGCTGTACATTGCTGCACAAAAATCACGGCAAAAATTGCGGTAATTACCGCGATTTTACCACAAATTTACAGCGATTTTTGTGCAGCAATGTGCAGCATTAATTGCTGTGCCTTCCTGCACAAAAAAAACGCATTGAAAAAACGCACCAAAAACGCACCGTGTGAAAGCCCCCTTAGAATCCCCAGCAAGATCAATCATCGTTGGATAAAGCCTCAAGCTTGTAAATTAGTACAAATGTGAACAGATCGGACAAGCAACTAGATTAACAAGGTCAATCCCGTCTACATGCCCTGCTAGGGACAAGAGGTGCTTGAGTTGTGGTGGACGACACAGTACATTGAGGGCCATTCTTTTTTTCCCCCTAAATACACATCCACAGTGGTGGTTTTCCCCCAGATACTAAGGCCAAACAGCGTAGGACAAAACGTGCAGAAAACCAAATCCTGACATCACTCAAAACTGAGTTTTTTTATCAAGTTCTTGTCAAAAAACGCCGAAAAAAAACTACCTTTTTTGGACGGTTTTAGTTTTTTCGGCTTTTTTTGGCAAGCTTTTTGAACGGTTTTCAGTCAGTTTTGTAATGTATGCACAATTTTAAACTCTCTAGGTGTTTTTTCAGCGGAAATCCAGCGGTTTACATAGACTCCTGTAGTAAAATTTCCACTAGACAGGGTCAGTTTATACAAGTTCGTTTTTTGCATTGAAGTCTAAGTGCTTGTTATTCTGTCAGATTTTCAGCGGTTTCAAAATACTAAAACCACTGAAAAGCCGATAGTTTTTCTGTGCGTTAGATAAGATTAAGGGTAAACCCAAAAAGGGCGACCCATCCAATTAACAGCTTGCCACAGCCATCTTCCAAACACATGGTAGATTGTAAGCCTTCGCGGGCAGGGCTCTCTTTCCCTTTGTTCCATTTTGTCACATATTGTCTCATTGTTCTTGTTTGACTTTTGTTATTTTATGTAACCCTCTTGAATGTACAACCCCTGGAAACAAATTTTCTTAAAATAAATAATAATGGGGTTGCCTTTATGACATTTTTGTTAAAATCTGCAAATAGTGTTAAGTCACAATACAGCCAACCAGTAGAAGTGGCAGCTATGTCATGAAGACTCCAGACACTAGTGCAGAAAAAGGTCTTGAATGGTTCAATTTTGTCAGATTTATTAAAAGGGTTTTATCATTTCATTAAATGGTCTTCAGAAAAAGGGGGAAGGGGAAAAACAAGAAACTTTGCAATGGATGCATTAGCAAAGCTGTTTGTATTCACAGTTTTCCTTATTTTGTATTTTTTTTTTTACACTATATCAGGTGGTCGGACCCTCCCCTTGCATTCCTATGGGCTCTTTTACTTTCTGTACACCCCGGGTCAAATTTTAGGGGAGCTGTGTCTGTCACCGAGAAAGGGGACCGTCACATTTTACTTTTTACGGGCAAAGAAACAATACATAAGGGTTACACAATCAGGAAATAGCACAATTTGTGTCGATCCCTCCCGACTCAGAGTTAGGTGCGGTACATTTTCTTCCCCCACACCCGCAAAACGACTGAACGATTCTCAATGAAAAACATAACTTTTGTCCCGGTGCCTAACTCTCGCATGAAGGGTTCTTTGCTTTCCTGAAAGCTAAAACACATCTCCAGTGTGCGGAAAAAATCAGTTGCTCATCTAATTGAATGCGCCTTGCTTTGTATACGCCTTACAAAATAAGACTGATGGGGAAAAGGCACAATGACATTAGACTCAGAGAGGGGGGGGGGGGAGTTTCGGGGCCAGCATGCACAGTGAAAAAAGGGGGGATATGTCACCCCGCTGGGAGGGGAAGAAACCCCCTCATCTCCCGAGTTTGAGAAATAGAGCGTGTGATCGTGAACTAAGGAAGGGATCATCCCCTTTTAACTTCATTCCAACTATTTAACATCCATTATACTTGCAATCAAAACAGAATTTAAATATTACCAATGAACCTACCCTAGCTAGGGCTACACAGTGAGTGAAAACTGAAAAAAAAAGCCATACATCTTTCTTACTAGAGCAAGCATTCTGAGATGGTTACACTTTTTTCCCAAAATTTCCCCCCTCCCCAAAAATAGTTTTTAGCTAAACTCTGTATTCAGTGATAGTTCCTTTTTTTTTATTTTTCTGAAGCCCTTTGAAATTCAAAATTACATGAAAATTTCCCTTTTACTGGTAATGAAGAGATAAAACCCGGGTGGGAAAAAATTATCAGTTTGCAGTTGGTGCTGCAAAAAATGCAAGCTCGTGGTCTTTGACAAAAGTAGGTTTTAAATTTTTTACAAATAGTGGGTAATGACAACGATCACTCTATTGTTCAAATGGAAAGGTTGGTCTATATAAAAATTACACCAGACCGCAGTGCAATGAACAGAGCAATACATGAAAGGATAATGGGTAATCTATTTCTGCACTGGGAGGGCTTCTAGTTTTCTTTACCGTTCCCAGGCCACACTGATAACAATCACACCTTTTAGGCCCTTAGGGGGACACGTATGAAATCTGTCCTGGTCCAAGACTTTCTTCGTTGCCCACAGCAATCACAGTGCCCGTTTCATTTTTTAGGCACTAAAAAAATTTAAAGGGGAACTTGTTTGGTTGTTTGGGCAACAAAGCAGTTTAGCCCAAGCGTTTTCATACTGGGGCCCCTTACGTTCATGGAAGTAAAATACATTCTTAACAACATAGAATAGCTCTCCTGTCCTACATTTTAGAACAAAGATGTTTTGAAGACGCAAAGCCATGGGATTTCTGGGTTCCGACTGGGAAATGTGTGCTGCCTGGGATACAGGGGGAAAAAAGGCCTTATTTTTGTTGCGTGTGATGATTCTCCGTGAAGCCTGACATCGGAGCACAGTATAAAAACATTATCCGCCTAAAAGGGGGAAAGGGACTATGGGCGACATGTATGAACGGGGCTGTGCCAGATATCTGGTGTCTCCTGAGCTTGGTATCAGGCGCAGCCTCATTCACGACATGTTTAAAAGCCCTGCATGCCATTACACGCATTACATAGCGCCAGGCACTTTGTAAAGCGCCCCAAAACTCGTGGTTGGGATCCTGAGCCAGAAGTGTCGTACTAGCGCTAGAATGCGTCTGATTTATGAACCGCTGTAGAGCCGGTTTATAAATTAGGCGCCTTCTAGCCTATTATCATGCGTATGAAATTTGCCGTGTAATGGCCAAATTTCATATATGCCACCCTTTATGTCCATAAGTTTAATGCTAAAAAAAATTACTTGCCTTTAAATAAAAGGGGGAATAAATTGGGGAGGGCTGAGTGTTGGCAAAAATCCCATTAAAGACAGGAGGTAGATTGCCTAAAATCTCCTGGGATGGAAGGACAGAGAAATATATGGCGCTGATAGAGGGGCATCAGATAAGTAGAAAAGAGCATCAATGGCTAGCTTTCAGGCTGATAATTTTACTTTTAGGCCCTAGTCGGGGGGCCCCTAGGCTGTTTTATTCGGGGCTGGGGCCCCAAATTTAAACCCCTTGCCCCGATTTTTCCCCGGTTTCCGGGCCCCCTTGCCTGGGCCTGGAGCACCGACGGCCCTTTTTAGCTGATGTGCCCCCGGAGGGGAAGGGAAACACACAGCGGGAGGGTTTCCCTGCGGGGGCAGAGAGCGAGCGCTCCTGCCCCCCGCGGGACAGTGTCGGCCCGGGCCCCCGGGGTTCCGACACAGGGGGGGCCCCCCGGGGTCCCACCGCCTGAGGACCCGCCGGGGCCCCCCGTCCCCCCTCACCCCGGCAGCGTCGCGATGACATCACTCATCCGACGCTCCCTTCCCTTTGGGCGCCAGCGCTTTCACGGGCCCCCGTGCGCCCGGGGGCCCTGCCGGAGGGGGGCGCGGCTGAAGAGGACGGAGCGGCTCCCCCCGGGGGGGGTTAAGGTGAGTAATTTTAAAGGGTTTTTATTTTTAAAGGGATTTTTCCTGCCTCAGTGCCCCTATATAATGCCTTTTTGCCCCTATAAGCCGCCGTGGCCCCTATAAATGCTGTGCCCCTAAAAAACCTGCCTGGCCCCTTTTATAATGCCTGGCCCCAAAAATGCCTGCCCCGTGGCCCCCAAAAATCCCGTCTGTGCCCAAAAAGCCGCCTGTGGCCCCTATATAGCCTTTCCCCCCAAAAATGCCTTTCCTGTGGCCCCCCAAATTTTTCCCCCCTGTGGCCCCAAAACCCGCCTGGGCCCCCATATCCCTGCCTGTGCCCCTAATTTTCCCTTTTTCTGTGCCCTATAATGCCTGCCCCTTTGGGCCCCCTTTCCCCTGCCGGGGGCCCCCATATCCCGGCCGGTGGCCCCCAAAACCCTGCCTGTGGCCCCCCTATCCCCGTGTGGCCCCCTTCCCGGGCCCGTTTCCCCCTTTAATTTTCTGCCCCCGTGCCCCCCTTAAAAGGCCCGCCTTTTGGCCCCCTTACCCCCTGTCTGTGGCCCCCATAAACCCTGCCCGTTTGCCCCTATTAAAGGCGCCTGTGCCCCTATAAAAGGGTGCCTTTTGGGGCCCCCCTTTCCCCTGTCTTTTTGGCCCCCATATCCCTGCCTGTAGCCCCTATAAAAGGGTGCCCGTGCCCCCATATCCCGCCTGTGGGGCCCCCCTTTTTAAAAAGCTCGGGGGCCCCCATATCCCCGTCTGTGCCCCTATAAAAGGGCCCCGGGCCCGGGCCCCCCTATTCCCTGCCTGGGGGCCCCCATAAACCCTGCCCTGTGCCCCCAAAAATGGGCCCGCCTTGGCCCCCATAATTCCCCGGGCCCTTTTGGGCCCCCTATCCCTCCCCGTGCCCCCCATAATGCCTGCCCGTGGCCCCCATATACTGCCTGTGGCCCCCATATACTGCCCGTGGCCCCCATAAACTGCCCGGGGCCCCCCTATCCCCCGTCTGTGCCCCTATAAAGGCCTGCCCGGGCCCCCCCCTATCCCTGCCGTGGCCCCCATATCCCTCCTGTGGCCCCCATAACCCGGTTTGGGGCCCCTATAAAGCTTGCCCCGTCCCCTATTAAAGCCCGCCTTTTGGCCCCTATAAACCTGCCTTGGCCCCCATTTTCCCTGCTGTGGCCCCCCAAAACCCTTCCTGTGGCCCCCCTATGCCTGCCTGTGCCCCCAAAATACCTCCTTGTGCCCCAAATACGCCTTGTGGCCCCCCCTAAACTGCCTGTGGCCCCCATATTAAATGCCTTTAGTGCCCCTTTTTACCTTTCCCCGTGCCCCCAAACCTCCAGTGCCCCTATATAAACCTTTCCGTGCCCCCCTATATACCTGCCTGTGCCCCCCTGTATACGCCTGTGCCCCCCCGATACTGCCCGGCCCCCCCGTTTTTACTGCCTGTGGCCCCATATACTGCATCAGTGCCCCTATATTTCCTAACTGAAGGGACTGCTATACCCCCATAAATTTAAAATTGCTGGAAATGTAGGATTCCTAAAGAATGTTTCCAAAAAACCTCAGGGGCAAGTATTGGGCCGGGAGCCCAAACGCATGGAAAGGGGTTTAACCGGGTTTGGGGAAAAAAGGGAAATTTAACGACGCTGATCAAAAAAAACCCTCTTGGGGAGTTAAATAAATGTAACTGCAGTGTAAACACTTATATTTTGCAGAGTCTACAAACCCAAATAAATCTACCACTATCTGGTTTTATTGTTTTGGCGGTAATTAAAATGTCTTAGGGGCCCGTGTGCAGGGGGATAGGGCAAATGTGGGAGTCGCGTTTGGCAGGGTTTGGCAGGAATTTTTTTGAGCCTTAAGTAGTAATAGTTTTTTGGGGTTTTTGGTTTTTAGGAGCCCTTTAGTTAAAAAATCACTTTCTGGTAGAAATTTTCTCCCTGTTTACGGGGTATGTTTTTGGTGACTGTTTAGGGGTTTTTGTCATATGAAGGGGGGAGAAAATTCGAAAAAGTAAATTTGGCAAAGGGGATTTTTACTGTACCCGTGACTGCTGAGGGATGAGACGGGAATCTTGTTGGAATGTGCAAGAAAATTAAGTGACAGGAACAGAAATGTTTTTTTTCACTGTAAAAAAAACATCCGCAGATCAAAATGAGGCGTGAAAATGATCCCCGTGTGAACCCAGCCCATAAAAACCCCCCCCAGAGGAAAAACAAAGGGCTCGAGCCCCGGATTTTATTAGGACCCTAGCAACGCCCCTGCCCATAGTGTGTCTAGCAGAGAACAAATACGAGGCAACCCTCACACCTGCTGTTCCATCAGAGCATACAGCAGAAGTAATTGTACAAAAATGGGAAATTTCAAAAAGATGATATAAATTAATTATATACAATAGTCACATATTGATTGTCAATATTGAAAAAGAAGGACATTTGATTGTGAGTGTCCCCTTAAACATGACAAGAATGTTTAAAAAAAAAGGAACACAAAGATATTTAACTCTTACACACAGCTTATCTTCCCAGAAAATTTTGTTCCAGTTCTTCTTGATTAGACGTTTTCACCCTCATCTGCTCTTATTTTAATTACTTCAAGAAAGATTTTGAACAAATAAAAATGAACATTTCTTGTTTAGTTGACTCACTTTTCTCAACACAATGCAGATAAAATACCTAACCACCAAGCACACATTAAACCTAACTTTACATAAACAGCACACAAAGAATACATCATCTTTCATCAGGTTTATTGAGTTGCACTTCATAAAACAATAACAACAATCTCAACACAAAACACTGGACACCATTATGCGTTAACTGTGGTCCTGCCTTACTGTTTCATGTACCTGAAGGATGAATGCTCTCCATGCACAGCTACATTTAGGGAAGGACAAGGTGCCTGATTATAAGAGGAAGTAAAAAAGAGTTTACGAATTGGGACTGATTGGCACTTTGAGTAGTTTTCCAAATGAGTTTCCCAGTTACTGGGTCATACTGCCGCACTTCTGGACCTGGTTGTGTCTTTCGATGAAGCAAGTGTGATCGGATGAAAAAGCGGTGTCTGGAAAGCGCTGTGAATGTCTGGAAAGGTGGTTGGACTTATGGTTCTGTTGGAGAAAATAAAAAGCAAGCATTAAAAGACACATAAAACAACCAACACCTACTGTAAAGGAAGTGATAATAATGCTATAAACTCAGTTCCCTAATGCACAACCTAAAGGTTACACATCAGTTTAAATTGGTCTAAAGTGGGAATGACTTTCAATGATTAGAATCACGAGTCGCAAATAACTAAGACGAGGAGGGAGATCCGCTCCTCCTGCGTCCTCTTGTCTGCGGCAGGCAGAATGCCACGGATACGTGGCGAGTCCGTGCAGCGTCCTGCCCTCGACAGAAAAAAACAGACAGCACGGTTTTTGTCCCTGATGACAGTCACATGCCCGGCCGTAGCCCTGTGGGCATGAGCGCCAACCATCATCGTGGACTAGACAGTTACCAAGGAACCAGTCATAAGCATACAAGCTATGTACTGATATCCTATTGAATGAAGAGCATACTATAGATCTCTCATCAAATCCCCATATGGGGAAAAATGTAAAAAAAAGAACGTGAAAAAGTGAAAAAAAAAAGTAAAAAAAAAAAAAAGTGAAAAACAAATAAACACAAACAACGAAAAATAAAATAAAAACACAGTACACACGTCCCTTTCCCCTTTTACAAACGCCAATCGCCCCAAAAAAGAACATAATAAAAGTAACCCATTATTTGGTATCCGCCCGTGCGATAACGACCCTGCCCTATAAATCTGTCATGATAATTAAACCTGTACGGTAACAGCCGATTAAAAAACAAAAAAAACAATCGACATAATTAAGATTATTGTTCATCCCCGCAGCACATAAAAATGGAATAAAAAGCGATCAAAAACTCCTAGAAACGACCAACATGTTTTTTGTACCAATTAAAACGTCAGTTTTTCATCCCCCCAAAAAAAAAAGTATCTAATACAGCTCTGGTATAACGGAAAAATAAAACAAATGGTATAGCTCTCAGAAGATAGCGATCAAAACATATTTGTTTTTAACACGACTAAAAACACTTTTCTTTTTTTTATTTTTTTTTTTAAAGTGCTATAAAACATAAAAAAAAAACTATAAAAAATAGGTATCGCCTATGCATTTGTAGGCGACCCAAAGAGTAAAGCTAATCTTATCACTGAATGACTAAGCAAGCGGATGAGCCCCCTGTTTAAAAAATAAAAAACACAAGCTAGGATTGCATTAGTTTTTCTTCAACCATGGACCCTCCAAGAAAAATGGATTTAAAAAAGCGATCAAAACGCCTTGTCACCCCCAAAAATAAAGTATTAATAAAAACGTCAACTCCTCCTCTGCAAAAAACAAGTCTCTACATACATCTCCAAGCACAAAATATTTAAAAGTTATGGCTCTCAGTCTATGGCGATTTCAAAAAACGGATTTCCTGGTTGAATAAAAAGTGTTTTTATTGTATAAAACAGTAAATACATAAAAAAATATACAAAATGGGTATCGGTAGTAATCGTATTGACGCTAGTCTGAGAAGTAAAGCTACCATGTCATATAAATCCGACAGTGACGCATATAAAAAATAAAAAAGACTACCAGATTGCTGGTATTATTTGTTCAAAGAAACATCTCACAAAAAACCTGTAATAAAAGAAACATAAGCTTCTATATGCAACCCCATAATGGTACCAATAAAGAACTTCAACTCCATCCCGCAAAAAACAAAGCCATACACAGCTCTGCACACAAGCAAAATAAAAAAGTTCAGGCTGTCGAGAATCGGATCAACTTTAAAAACGCAATTTTTTTATAGACGTATTTTCTACTGTGTAAAAGTAATAAAGACAGAAAAAAACATATAAAATCTATATCTATGTAATTTGTACCGACCCCCATAGTAAAGTTTATCACATCATTTACACTGCAACGGCAAACTGCTGTAAAAATGAAACATCAAAAAACAAAGACCGAAACCCAGCGTTTCCCTCCCCCCATTTACCATTGCCCAATGCTAAAAAAAACATATGGAACAACCTGGTGTGCCTTAAAATTGCTGAAATAACATCCCTAGAAGAAGATCCCTGGTGGGAGTTAAGAATCTCCAAAATGGGGCGACCTTCTGGAAAGGTGTTCGCACTGTTTCTAGACTACTTTTGGGGGCTTGGCAAATGGCCACATGGCCCCACCAAAATCCTGCATTCCAAAAGCAAGTAACACTCCCTCCCCTTATAGCGCCCCTGGCCATGCGCCCAATACAGGCAGTTTTACACCCACATGTAGGTATTGCCAACTTAGGAAGCTAATATTGCTTAACAAAGTTTTAGGTTTTCTTTTTTCCAGGAATTCCCTTGTATATATGAAACATTTTTAAACACAAAAATTGCAGATTATTGGATAAAAAAATAGATTTTTTAATTTTCACAGCCTTATGCTTAAAAAAAAATTCTGTTAATCACCATTGTGGTTCTATATACTCAAAGCCCTCTGATATATTTCCTTTAAAGGGGTGTAGTTTTCCAATATGCGGTCTATTTAAGGGGTGTTTATTAAGTTTTTTGGCACTTAGGGTGTCCTCACAAACCTGAAATCGCCTAAATAAAAAACGTATTGAAAATGAGAAAAAAAACCCAGAGTATAAGTAGGTGCTCCTCCTTATTCTGAGGGCTTATGGGTTGAGCCAAAATAAGTGCACTCGGGCCACATATGGGATATCTTCTGAAAACAGCAGACCTGGGGGAATTGATATTAAGACTGCATATTACCTAGTCACATTTACCTATTCCAGTGAATACATGGATAAATATTGAAAATCGCAAAAAAGTGAAATTTTGAAATTTCACCTCCATTTGTGCTCTTTTAATTTATCTTTGAAATATCTAAAGGTTTAATCAAACTTCCTAAAATATTTGTTGTAATAACGTTAAGCAGGTCCTAGTTTCTTATATGGCGTCACTTATGGGGGTATCACTAACATGCAGTGCTCCCCTCAAAAGCCACATCCAGAACTGGAGTGGTCCTAAAAAAATGTAATATACAAATATTTTCTTGAAAATTGAGAAATTTACTACTAAATATTACTAAGTCCCAATCCAATGTCTTAAAAAAAAAAAAAAAAGAATTTAAAAAATGATGCCAACCTATAGTGGACATATGGTAGATGCCTAGTTATAAACTATTTTTGTGGTGAATAATATATCTGTCCATTTGCACGCAGAAATTTTGCTACTTTTCAAAATCTCGCAAATTTTTCCAAATTTTTTCATGAACATTTTGATTATATTTTTCACAAACAAACAAGGATTTGTATGGATAAAAAATTTTTTTTTTCTTACTAACTTAAAGTACAATTTGTCCACGAGAAAACAATCTCTGATCACATGGATAAAGGTAAAAGTGTCAAAATGTTATTCTCACATAAATTGACACATGTCAGAATCTTTCATAAATAGGGCTGGTTCAGCGAAGTCCAAAACAACACCTGGTTCCTTACAGGGGTTAAAGAAATAGGTGTAGGATCCAAGAGGAAGAGGATACCATAACCAATAAGCGTTGATAGCATATCCATAATCAGTAAGTCAAAGTCTATGGTGGGAAACACATTTCCCTTTAAAGTGAAGGTGTACATGAGGAAAGGAAACAAAAAAAAAAAAAGATATTGTTGAAAACTGCTAGAAACTAAAACGGAATGGCTGTTCAAGAGAACTTGGAGGCCAGTTATTTGTACCAAGCTGTCAACGGATTGCTACAATAAAAGCAGAAAAAAGGAGGATTGGTTGCATGATGTGGAAGTAAAAGGATGCTATGGTGAAGCTCATGAATCCATTCTGTAGAAGCTGTGCAGAAGCAACAAAATTGGCTGGAGAGTGAAGCCTACCATTTGAAATAAGAATTTGGCAAAGTGCTGTGATATCCCCCGATATGATATCCTCAGACCACGAGTGTAAAACCGAAGACTATCTACATACCCAGGCAATTTGGCTGGCATACAGGTCAGATTCAATTGGAAAAGAATCACACATCCTACCAAGTACCTTCTTAACTTATGGGAAGAGCGCCTTCAGACCAAGCAATAAGTCGGTGGATGTACAGCTATAAAACCAGATGAGAGTAGAGATGAGAGCAGATTTGCGTTCAACAGTGAAAATCATCTGGACCTATTAGGCCCTACTTAAAGAGGAGATGGGAAGTGAATGGACTGGTTCTGGCAGGGGACACAAAAGAGGCCTACCATTGACTGGAAGACCCGGTTAAAATCACCGTCTGCCTCAGCGAGGGACCAGAACCACTCCTGTCCTGCACTTTACATAATGGGTAGTTTAGAAGTCAGCAAAGCCATAGACAGCCGTCTGCGTTCTAGACTGTGTGCTGCATGGTATGCAGGCGAAATACATGGCTGTTGCTTTGTTGCGTGTGAAAATTCTTTCTGAAGCCTGACATGTGAGCATAGTATAAACCATCATCCAACTAAAAGGGGGAAAGGGACTATATTTCCTAAGTTTAATGCTAAAACAATTATTCTGCCTTAAAGGGGTTTTGCCACGATGTAATGTTGATGTGGGATCCTCCAAAACGGGTAATCACTTTTCTAAATATATGTGATTACAAAAAGTGAAGCCTGTGAGAGTTACAGCTTTCTTTACAAGCCCTTAGTTACTTAAAAGTTTGCATTAGACATGCTTGCATGTATGCACTTCTCATCTGATGACAAGGAAGATGAATGAGCTGTGAAGGGGCTGTGGAGAAAGTGCAGTGTATGAGTCTCTCTGCTGTATAAAGAATCCACTGTTTTAATGTTGTTATTAATTGGAGTTAACTTTTGAGACGCTCCTTTATTCCTCACTCCTTGCTCACCCTCTCCCCTGAGATATTCACCTAGCAGGGTATACTTATTCATCATGATGCTTTGCTGCTTTAATCCCAGAGTAAACCAGCGAGATCACCCCTTCAGTCAGTTTCCCTCTTGTGAGAGGGATCATTGAAAGGGGGAGAGAAAAGGCTGAAGCACACTTATGGGTGACATCGCAATAAAGCAGAATTCTGGGGTATTTCCCAAGGAACAACGCTAAAGACTAATTTAGCATACTGCCTGGTCGAAGACGCTAACACTATTTTGTTGCTACTTTCAGCCTCCTAGTGGTACCAACCTCTACCCAAAGTGTACGTGTCCCTCAATGAGGCAAACAAGAAAATGGAATAAGGGCAAGATTCAGATGGCGGATTTTGATGTGGTTTCCATGACAAAATGCATGTAAAAGCCACTCCCTATTCATTTGAATGAGAAAACATAGTACACATATGGATATGTCACGTCTTTGATGCAGAATCTGCTCGGATTCCAGGTCAAGTAGCCCAGACATGATTGGGCCCATTTCCATGAGGTAAAATGGGATTAGCACATATCCTTTGTCATAAATTTAACAATATTCTAATATTTCCAGATTTTTTCCGACAAAGAAAACAAATGGAAAGAAGTGAAAGGAGATAGGGTAGTCTTCAATTTGTTGTAAATTTCATGATTTTGGACCAGAGCTACATTTAGAATTATATATGATTTGAAGCAACCTTGCACCCCTGGTCTGCTCACAATCTGGTGAAAGTTTGCTTTGACGGGTTGTATTCTGTACAGTAATCTTACATATGAGAAACTAATTCTCCTATTGCAGATAAGGCCTTTAACTAGGCATTAAGTCTGGGTTATCCAGACTTATAAAATTCATGGCCTATGCTTAGGTTAGGCCATGAATTTTAGGACTCTGTCTTTTGGCAAACTTGAAAATGGTTTCTAAAAACAGCCAGCAAAATTGTGAATTTATAACTGAACTAAAAATCAAGCAGTAACTCGGGACCAATGAGAGTATTTACACAACTACCCAAAATATTCTGTGGTTCATAGTAAAACTAGTGTTACTTAATTAAAATATGCTTTAAAGACATTTCTAAAATTGTAAGAAACAGTAATGGATTACACATACCTCTGAGATTTCAAATAATCTTCCTTTAGTGGAAACAGTTGTTCTTCTACCTTTTCCCACCTTTCTAGACAGCTCCAAAGCCAATCAGGGTTGACAACATGAAGGCTTTTACAATTCATAGCTTGTCTGACTTTGTCAGTACCTAAAAATTGAAGAAGAAATAATGTGAACACCAAATATTCGCTATGTTAACCATTTTGAATTATACTGGAATCAATTGATTTTTTACCCAAACTTTATTTAACAGGCTAGCGCAGGTGATTATTTTGATGCAAAGACAAACCGCCTATTGAAATATGAAAACCAAATAACGGAGATTGGCTAAAATTAAAAAAAATGCAGACTTGAATCATTATTTTTCTGGGTATATATTTATAAATAATCTAAAGCAAAAAAAAAAAAAAATCCCGGCAGTGCCCTAAAGTATAGACTACTAAACATGAACTGGGTACTTTTAGTTAGAGACTTTGATAGCGGCTAAATACTTCCCAGGAGTTTTTTAATCTTAGGGTCAATGCTATGTTTAATTTGCTAGTGTTACGAGTCCCCTACTACAAGAAACATTATTGCTCTTGAACACACAATCTCAACAGAGAACAACAACATAAAAACATTCAGTTTAAACAAGTGTGAAAAATCCCCAGTTCCCTGGCAGATCTCTATAAGATAATAGCTTGAAACCAAAGAACTGATGTTTAACCCCTTACCACCGCAGTCAGTTTTGACCTCTCTGACAGAGCCCCATTTTTTAAATCTGACATGTGTCTGGGAATAAATGACACTTACCTATCCATGTGAATCAGAGATTGTTTTCCTGTGACACATTGTGCTTTAAGTTATTAAGAAATTTTGGTTCATGCAATCATTGTTTATTTGTGAAAAATATAAAATTTTGGAAAAATTTGCCATTTTCAAAGTTAAAAAATTTCTGCATGTAATAAAGATAGTTATTCCACACAAAATAGTTTAGAACTAGCATCTACAATATGTCTACTGTAGACTGGCATTTTTTTAAATGTCTTTTTAATTTTTTGCAACATTAGGGGGCTTAGAAATTTAGTAGTAGTTTTTCACATTTTCAAGAAATTTTGCGACAGATTTTATTATGGACCAGTCCAGTTCTGACATGGCTTTGAGGGGCCCTTATTTTAGACACCCCCATAAATGACTAAGAAACTACACCCCTTAAAGTATTCAAAACAACATTTAGGAAGTTTATTATCCCATTAGGTGTTTCACAGGAATTAAAGCAAAGTGAAGGTTAAATTTCAAAATTTCACATATTTTTTTGCAGATTTTCAATTTTTATCCATTATTTACTGAAACACGGTAGATAACTCAACATTGATTCACCCAATTCTGCCGTTTTTTAGAGATATCGCATATGTGGATCCAAAACAAAAAATATGTGATGTATTTAAAACTTAACTTTTAATGACTATAATAAGACAAGGGAAACCATACAAATAAAAAGTGCTTACAAAGGTCCTATACCTCAGGAGAGTGTGATAGAACATGGGCAAAAATAACCTATAAATACCCTACATAGACTACCACACCCTACACTACAAAACAGAGCAATCACCCCGAAAAGGGCATACCTGTCAGGAACCTAGACCAATTATAAACTCACCCTAACACTATAAATACCACATGTCCCAAAAATGTTTCAATGCCCCATAACCATCACTTCACGGGACTAATATAAGGAAACATCAATGGGTAAGTCACAAGTGAAAAAACAAAAAGGACCATAAACTTTCCTTATAAAACTTAGTTTTTTTTAAAGTTATATTTAAAAGGTCACCAAACAGACATTTGGATCAAAGGAGTATGGTCTCTCCTGAATAGCTAGGAGTATGGTATCTCCTGCAGCAAAGACCCCTCTAAACCACATTTCTCCTAGTAACTATAGATGTGGATATACAGGAATGAAGGACAAAAAGGGTCAGCTGTATATAACGCTCTATCTGCAGGTGTCTAAAGTGCTCTGTATAGTGTGATAGATGTAAGCAAGTTATAGACAAGACTGAAATACATGTCCCATACATATGTACCCCTTTCAGCCTCCTAGTGGTACCAACCTCTACCCAAAGTGTACGTGTCCCTCAATGAGGCAAACAAGAAAATGGAATAAGGGCAAGATTCACATGCCGGATTTTGATGCGGTTTCCATGACAAAATGCATGTAAAAGCCACTCCCCTTTTATTTGGCTTGGTAATGTACAGACACCGTTAGAACAGAGCGCAGATAAATACCATTACCAGCCAGATATTGTACAGCCAAAAACCCTTCCAAACCTCTCCTGGGTCTCAATGTTAAAGGTTCATAAGCGCAGCGATCCCAGCGCCTTGTTTCCCGGATGCCGCTCCGTATGTCTGTGCGCTCTGCCCATCAATGCGGGCCGCGCTTTAAACAAGCCACAGCTCACTTCCGGTTTGGGTGAGCGTCACCGGAAGTGATGTACGGAGCAGCTGATCCTTATCTCGGCAACCTGAAAACACAGAGCCGAGCCGGATCACAATGCAGGTCGTAAGCCTGCAAAAAATAGACACTAACAAAACAAGTTTATGATAGCAGCGAATCCCCCGAGCAAGTACAAATATAGCAACGAACTGAGCACCCATATGTCCACCATATATTTGATAATGATTTAAAGAAAATAATGCCCAAATAGACACGCAACATTGCGTGGAGAGTAGTACAGAGCAGTAACTCCTGTGTACTGCTCTCCATGGCAACTGTCAATCACTATGCCCAGCCTTACCCACAGGGCATGGCTGGGCATAACGATGTCACAGGCAGCCAAGAAGCCTTTGCTAGCCTACGTCTACACAGTATGGTGATTTTTGGCGGATTCAGTATTTAGAATCTGCCAAAAATCCGACAGTATACTGTGCTGCATAGTCCGCAATAATTTTTTTTTTAAACAGACAGTAAAAAATCCAAATCAGATGTTTTACTGTCTGTTTTAAAAGCCAGCGGATTTTAAAACATGTTGGATATTCCACCTGGATTTGCCGTTGGCCCCGTACATTCAATGTACGGGGCCGATGGCAAATCCGAAAGCAGACTGTGATTTTAGTGCAAATCTGCACCAAAAACCGAGATCCAGCAATGTTAAAATGCCATCAGATTTTGGACGGCATTTTAACATTTAGTGTAAACACAGCCTTAGGCTTCCAGGTTGCTAGGATCCATTGTCAGCTGCGATTACATTGCGGCAGTGTCGATGGTGACAGAGTGAGCTCTCTCTGTCTTTCCCATAGCTGCAGCGATCACAATTGATCATGGCAGCCAAGGGGGTTAATCACGTGGCCAGAGCTCATTTGGCCGCGGGCGATGAAGCATGGGGCCATCTGTAATATACAATTAATACCATGTTGCGATTGTGCGGGCCACGCATGGCAGCCCAATACGATGTCCAAGACCTCCCTCTACGTCCATTTGTGGGGTCACTTCCTGCTAGTACATACAAGGGCGTCCAATGTCAGGAAGGGGATAATGACCTGCAACGGCCGATGCCAAAAATCGGCGGGCGGTCGTTAAGAGGTTAAAGATAATCTCCCATTCTGTCAGGGTAAGGGCCCGAGAAGACAGTGTGAATGCAAGACTGCCTATCAGCCAGTGATTCAGTGTGCCCTTTAAAGCAGTTGTCTCACTGTGCTGTTTCACAGAGCCAAAGGCAGCTTCGGGGGCTCACACTTTCTGGTCAGGCTGTTGGTGGTTCTATAGCAGTAACTTGGCATATCAGCTCTGCTATTTCTGGCTGATCCTGTTACAGTGAGATGACTGCAGGAGATTCACAATATGTAGTGCACACAGCTACAGAGCCTTAAAGGGGTTTTGCCACAATGTAATATTGACGTGGGATCCTCCAAAATGGGTAATCACTTTTCTAAATATACGTAATTAACAAAAGTGAAGCCTGTGAAAGCTACAGCATTTCTCAGTCCCCCTTAGTTACCTGAAAGTTTGCATTAGACACGACCAGAGGAGCTGACAAGAGCTGACGGCCTAGGCCGCGCTTGCGTGAAACACTTCTTATCTGATGACAGGGAACATGACTGAGCTTTCAAGGGGCTGTGGAGAAAGTGCAGTGTACGAGTCTGTCTTCTGTATTGAGAATCCACTGTTGTAATATTATTTGAGTTAAGTTTTGAGACGCTCCCCTATTCCTCACTCCTTGCTCACCCCCCTCCCTCTCACCCCTGCAGCTTCATGACTCAGCATGATTCTTGCTCATAAGGAGGTAAGGAACTCAAGTCCTGGCAAAACCCCTTTAAGGCTTAAAACATCTTATTAACTTAGGTAAACAAACCTTCTGTGATCAGACTCAGCAGGGAGTGACTCTCCAAGATAGAACAACTGACTGAACGTAGCTTGGAAAAATCAGATAAGAGAGAGTAGGGAGAGGTGGTTGGTAACCTAGAGAAACTTGTGTACACTAGCAGTAGATAAAATCTCCTGCACAAAGCAAAATCAAAAACAGCTATGTATCTGGTAATAGTCTTAATTTTCCTTCCCTACATGATAAAAGCTAATTATTGTGCTGAATAAACCCTTTAATTAAAAACAAGCAGAAATTTGAGGATGAAGGAGTTGATCTCCCGTACTCCTGAACAAATTCTGTAAAACCTGGCCGCCTTGGTTACTATTTCTAAAATCTCCACTTTTTCTTTCAATTCTTAACGTGCTCGAGGTGGTGGGAGAGTACTTTTCTTCTTTCCCCCCCTTTTCTTACCCCTCCTTCCCCCCCCCCTTTTTTTTTCCTTCTGTTTGTTTTGAGTCTGGGTGTCTTATGTGTAGATATAATGTTTTTGACTATTTGTTTGTGCTTTATTTTGTTAGTTATCATACACTATATCGACCTACGGCCCTTCTCTATGCCCTGTTACTTGGCACGTATAGTATCCTCTTTCTGAACTGGTTCTACTTTATATTTCATATTAAGAAGGTCACCTCATTATGATGTGTAGTTTCTAACATCTGTTTTTGTTCTTACGTTGTCAGATTTATTGTTTCCTTAACAGGATCTATTTTGCTTTTGTGTTATTGAGGTTATATGCCGCTGTAAACTCATTGGTCACCTTTCTGTAGTTTTATGCATATGTGTAAATATGTGACTCATTGATTTGTTCATTAACAAAACCTTCTTGAATAGTAAAAAAAAAAAAAAAAAAAAAAAAGCAGAAATTTAATTGATTATAGATTCTGCTAAATAATTTCCCTTAAAACTAAATATCAATCTGCTCAGCTTTTGTTGCTCTAGTATACAACATACAGATGTCAAATCAAGTAACACGTTCAATAGAAAAGATTACCTTCAACATTGTTTTTCTTTTTTCCTTTCTATTTTAGGTGCGCCTTTAATCACAAAATAAAAAGACACATATAACCTGAGCAATAAAATTTCCTGAAAGTTGTGATATACAATATTAAGAGGCATCATTACTCCAATGCACATAAATACAATCCCTAGCGTACCTACTTAAACAATTGTAACCCCCACGCTTTCAGTGCCAAGAAATTACTAATATGTCATGACGTTTATGCTAACTGTAAATACAACAAAGGCTAGAGACTAAATCCAAGAATCTGGTCTTCTTAATGATTTGTAGGGGTTGGAGAGATACAAGAATTTACTTTGTCCTCCTTACCAGTGACAAACGTATATCTTTCCTTGAATGTCTCATTTAGGAGGGTTTTTATAGATTTTTATTTAATTACAGTGAAAAGTTGTGCATTTAAGTTTACTTCTTTACCTAATGAGGTTATTTACTGACTCTGCGACACAAATGTTCACTGGTACCCAGCCTGCTGACAATTTTTATACCTTTTCCTGACTTGGCGAATGCATGAAAATATGTGCATATAGATATAAGCATAAGTGGCACAACTTGAAATGTTTTGTTCACAAATAACTCAGATCCTGGACATTCAACTTAATGGGGTGTTGCCATCAGCGCTGCAGGTCAGCTCGTAGCACGCCAAGAGCCAGACATCTCAAAGAATGGGGAGGGAGGTGCTTGTGGCTGTCCTCCCAAGTCATTTCTATGGACGTTCCACATAACGAAAAATTATATATATACACACACACACACACACACACACCACAACACAACACACACACCAGAGGCTTACATGCACTATGTAAAGACACATATGCATGTTTTTCTCACTATCTGACATGAAATCAGAATAAACTTTACCCGTTTTAGTCGATTAGGATTACCACAATTATTTATATTTGCCAAATGCCAGAATGAGAGAATTTTTTTAAGGCATTTTTATTACTTTCTGCAAAGTCTAAAGTTTTCATACATTTCATTAGTATTTGGTAGCATTGCCCTTAAACTGCATGACTTCGGTCAAACGTTTTGGATATATTTCCACAAGCTTCTCACAATAGTTGGTAGGAACTTTGGTCCAGTCCCCCCTGACAGAACTGGTGTAACTGAGCCATGTTTGTAGGTCGTCTTGCTCGCACCTGCCTTTTCAGCTTTGCCCATAATGTTTCAATAGGACTGAGATCATGGCTTTGTGATGGTCACCCCAAAACATTGACGTGGTTATTTTTAATTCACTTTGTAACCAGTTTGGCAGTATGCCTCAGGTCATTGTCCATTTGGAAGACCCATTTTCGCCCAAGCTTTAACTTCCTGGCTGATGTCTTGAGATGTTGCTTTAGTATTGCCACATAATATTCTTTCCTCATGATGCCATCTATTTTGTGAAGTGCACCAGTCCCTCCTGCAGCAAAACTACCCCACAACATGATGTTGTCAGCCCGGTGTTTCACAGTTGGGATGGTGTTCTTAGGCTTCCAAGCTTCTCCCTTTTTACTCCATGGTCATTATGGCCAAACAGTTCAATTTTAGTTTCGTCATGACCACAGGACATGGCTCCAAAAATTTAGGTCTTTGTTCCTGTGTGCATTTGCAAACATTAATCTGAATTTTAAATGTTTCTTTTGGAGTAATGGCTTCTTCCTGGCAGAGTGGCCTTTCAACCCATGTTGATACAGAACTCGTTTCACTGTGGATAATGACAATCTTACTAGCTTCCGCCAGCATCTTCACAAGGTCTTTTGCTTTTGTTCTCGAGTTTATGTGCACGTCGATCCAAAGAACTTTCATCTCCTGGACACAGAACCCGGCTCCTTCCGGAGCAGTATGATGGCTACACATTCCCATCTTGTCCATACTTGCGTATAATAGTTTGTAGAGATGAACGAGGCACCTTCAGGTATCTGGAACTTGCACCCAAGGATGAACCAGACTTGTGCAAGTCCACAATGCTCTTCCTGATATCTTGGATGATTTCTTTAGACTTTCCCATGATGTTACACACAGAAGCAGCGTGTTTCTGGTGTGAATTAAAATACGTTGCCAATAAATCAGAAGCTTCCAAAAACATGACATCATCATATAGACTGTCCCAAATTGTATAAAGGCATAGTAATCCAAGTATATGGAAACTTTTGACTTTACAGAAAGCAATAAAAATCTCTTAAAAATTCTCTCTTTCATTATTCTGACATTTGGCAATTGTAAATAATTTTGGTAATCAAATTGACCTAAAACGGGTAAGGTTTATTCTGCTTTCATGTCAGATAGTGAGATAAACATGCGTGTATGTCTTTTTATACAGTGTACGTAAACTTCTGGTTTCAACTGTGTGTGTATATATGGAGAGGTATGTAATTTGTATTGTAGGTACACTTCAACTGTGAGAGACAATCTAAAAATAATCCAGAAAATCCCATTCCATGATTTTTAAAACTTTAATTTGCAGTTTATTGAATGAAATAAGTATTTGATACAATAGAAAAACAGAACTTAATATTTAGTACAGAAACCTTTGTTTGCAATTACAGAGGTCAGACTTTCTTTGTAGTTCTTGACCAAGTTGGTACACACTGCTGCAGGGATTTTGACCCAGTACTGCAAACAGATCTTTCAGGTTTCGGGGCTGCTGCTGGACTATATTAAGTTTCAGCTCCCTTCAAAGATTTCGATTGGGTTCAGGTCTGGAGACTAGCTAGGTCACTCCGGGACCTTGAAATGCTTTTTATGGAGCCACTCCTCAGTTGCCCTGGCTGTGTGTTTCAGGTCATTGTCATGCTGGAAGACCAAGCCATGATCCATCTTCAATGCTCTTACTGATGGTAGCAAGTCGTTGACCAAAATCTCGCAATACATGGCCCCATCCATCCTTCCTTCAACACGGTGCAGTCGTCCTGCCCCCTTTGTAGAAAAGCTCCCCCAAAGTATGATGTCTTCAACCTTATGCTTAACGGTTGGGACGGTGTTCTTGGGGTTGTACTCAACCTTCTTTTTCCTCCAAACAAGACGAGTGGAGACCAAAAAGTTCTATTTTGGTCTTATCTGATCACATGACCTTCTCCCATGCCTCCTCTGGATCATCCAGATGGTCACTGGCAAACTTCAAACGGACCTGGGCATGTGCTGCCTTGAGCATGGGGACCTTGCGTGCCCTGCAGGATTTTAATCCATGACGGCGTAGTGTGCTACTAATGGTAATATTTGAGACTGTAGTCCCAGCTCTATTCAAGTCATTGACCATGTCCTGCCAGGTAGTTCTGGGCCGATTCCTGACCTTACTGAGAATCACCCTTACCCCATGAAGCGAGATCTTGCATGCAGCCCCAGACCAAGGTCGATGGACAGACATCTTGTGTTTCTTCCATTCTCTAATAATTGCGCAAACAGTTGTTGCCTTCTCACCAAGCTGCTTGCCTATTGTCCTGTAGCCAATCCCTGCCTTGTGCAGGTCTACAATTTTGTCCCTGGTGTCCTTAGACAGCTCTCTGATCTTGGCCATGGTGGAGAGGTTGGAGTGTGATTGAACTTGTTACCTGTATAAAAGACACCTGTCCACACACTCAAACAGGTGCAATTAACATAGGTAATGAGTACAGAGTAGGATGGCTTCGTAAAGTAAAACTATCCAGTCTGTGAAAGACTGAATTCTTGCTGGTTGGTAGGTGACCAAATACTTATTTCATGTAATGAAATGCAAATTGATTATTTAAGAATAATACCATGTGATTTTCTGGAATTTTTTTTTAGATTCTCTCACAGTTGAACTGCCCCTATGAAAAATGATAGACCTCTCCATTCTTTGTAGGAGGGAAAACTTGCAAAATCACCACTGTATCAAAAACTTCTTCCTGTGTGTGTGTGTGTGTGTGTTTGTAACATATCTTTTCATGGGATATCACAGATGATATGACACTTTGATACAATGTAAAGTAGTCAGTGTACAGCCTGTATTACAGTGTAACTCAACACATAGTCATCACTGTCCAAACCGCTGGCAACAAAAGTGAGTACACCCCTAGGTGAAAGTGGACAAATTGTGCCCAAAGTGTATTTTTTGTGGCCACCATTATTTTCCAGCAGTGCCTTAAGTCTCTTGGGCGTGGAGGTCACTAGAGCTTCACAGGTTGCAGTCACTGGAATCCTCTTGCACTCCTCCATAATGACATCACAGTGAATGTTAGAGACCTTGTTCTCCTCCACCTTCCGTTTGAGGAAGCCCCACAGATGCTCAATAGAGTTTAGGTCTGGAGACATGCTTGGCCAGTCCAGCACCTTTATTGGGTGCAGTGGTCACCATGGAGGTGTGTTTTGGGTTGTTATCCTGTTGGACTACTGCCCATGTGGCCCAGTTTCCAAAGTGATAGGATCATGCTTTTCTTCAGTATGTCACAATACATGTTGGCATTCATGGTTCCCTCAGTGAACTGTAGCTCTCCAGTCGGCAACACTCATGCAACCCCAATCCATGACAATACTACCACCATGCTTGACTGTAGGCAACACACACTTGCCTTTGCATTCCCCACCTGGTTGCTACCACACACACTTGACACCATCTGAACCAAATAAGTTTATCTTGTTTTATGAGACCACAGGACATGGTTCCAGTAATCTATGTCCTTAGTCTGCTTATCTTCAGCAAACTGCTTGCGGGCTTTCATTCTTTGTGATGCTGCGTGCAGCGTATGGTCTGAGCGCCGACAGGCTGACACCCCCACCCCCTCTTTAACCTTTGCGGGAATGATGGCAGCATTCATACATCTATTTTGGAAGATGTATGTTGAACTTTCAGTGACCAGTATGAGGGACTGTAAAAGCGTTAACACCAAATTTAATACACCTGCTCCTAATTCACACCTGAGACCTTGTAACACTAACAAGTCACATAACACCATGAAGGGAAAATGGCAAATTGGGCACAATTTGTCCATTTTTATTTGGGGATGTGATCACTTTTGTTGCCAGCGGTTTAGACATTGATGTCTGTGTGCTGGGTTATTTTGAGGGCACAGCAAATTTACACCGTTCTACAAGCTGCACACTAACTACTTTACATTGTATCAAAGTGTCATATCATCAGTGTTGTCCCATGAAAAGTCCATCTACTAAAACATAACCTTATTACTCCTGCATGGTGAACTTTAAAAGAAAAGAAAAAACATTTTCTTTTGTGGGCAAAGGAGCCATCACACAGGTGGTAAAAATAATGAAAGAATAAAAGAATTACTGGTGTCCGAAAAATTACTATTCAAAGCAAATTTTACATTTTTTTTTTTAGCAAAAGTTATAAAAACATGTATATGTCTTCAAAGAAAATATACTAACCTGCAAAATGAAGAAGTCATTTATGAGGAAAAGTAATCTAAATAAAACTGAAAACATTGGAGTGGATGTGTGTTTTTCATATTTTACCCTACAACTTTTTTTTTTGGTTTGCCAAAACATTATATGGCATATTAATTGGAACCATTTAAAAATACAACCTGTCCACTAATAAATAAGTCCTCATATGGTTATGTCGATGGACACTACCATCACAATTTTTCTTTTCATACATTGACAAGCAGTATGTGACTACTACATGGATTTTATACATGGTCTTAATTCCGCATTGCACCCATCCTCACATTTATCTCTGGATGTGCTGCCATTTTCTCTCTCTCTATCTATCTTTCAGTTAGGGCATTGCTTGATGGTTCTTTCTGGTCAGCTCTGGTCAAAGAAGTGTAAATTATTATCAGCAGCACCTGATAAGTGTGAAGAAAACCTCCCCAGTGCAGTAAAATATTACCCCATTACCCTTTTATGTACTACTTCTGTTCTAGTCTAATCTCATCTATCCCTGTGAAAAGAACAGAATTATGATTATGCTATTTGTAACGAGACTATATAGAGATAAGTAGCAGCTGAAGTAAGATTAGTCTGCATGGTCATTCAGGAGTACTCTCTCACAGTTAGAGAAGGACAAGATTGTATACATAATATTTTGGCATAGGACTGGCAGAAAAAAAATTATTGCCAAAAATTCTAAAAAAAAAGTTTTCCAGGTAAGATTTAACAAAAATACTCAATTCTGATGGCAGTGTCTTTTTAAGAAGTAATGGCTCATGGGGGTCAGAGGAACAAAAAAAATTAAAAAGAAACATGGTAATTTTAGAATGGTATGGTATTTTAGAAGTCATTTTTTGTGTATATCAAAAGTGTTTAGTTGTCCTGGTCAGGAAAGGGTTAAAGGGACTTGTCCAATGTATACTTTCCTAACTTGTTAAAGTGGTTCTTTGACAAACTGATCACATAGCATCCCCCTGTTAGAACCACCAGTCTGTGGAAAACTTGGCAGTAAGTGTGGCGTTGCCCTACAGCGCCTCCACAGGGAAAGTTATGCACTTCACAGTCTATTTAAATCAACTGGAATGAGTATTTCAGGACAGGACACAAGGATTATGACAGGATTTATCTTCTAGTGGGGTGCATGGAAATGGGTTTTCTAAATTATATAACCCCTTTGAATCTACAGTCAACTACCTTTAACATTACTAACATTCTGTGATTGAATCTCAAACACGTAAAATGTACAAGACAACCCAAAAATGTTACTGAACTATAAACTTTCATCTTAAAGGAGTTGTCTCATTACGAGCTTTCAGCCTGTCAGTGTCCCTGGTAAGTTGAACTGAGGGGCGTGCTTCTTGGTCTGTCTCTTCTGCTCCCTCTCCCCCCTCCCATCAGCACACAGGCAGCTACGTAACTTCTATACAGGGGGGGGGGGGTTTGCTCTCAGAGTTCACCCTGTGTGTGCCTGCCTAGGTCTGTTACAGGAGAGGGCTGATCTATGAGTGTAGAGAGGTCTGTGAAGCTGCTGTGTATGCTAATAGAGCAGAGGGGATGCATGTGTTCCTATATCCCCTGCTTAGCTTACAAGTCTCCACATCTCCAGCAACAACAAGGGCAGTGTTACTATACTCAGGATGTGTCACTAATACAGGAGAACATAAAGTATTCACATGCCCCCTGATCTGTATAGTATTAGTATAGTCACAGTTCCAAAGACATATCATGATTATAGTAACAGACAGGGTCACTGCTGTCACATCCATCTGTGTAGAGAGCAGGAGGAAGCAGGCACACACAGGGTTAATCCAGGACACAGACTCCAGAGTCCTCCTCCCCCTCCTTCCACTACATTCTGTGCGGGAGGGGCTCTCTGCGCCGACCTTCTTCAAAGGTGATGAGTCATTCAGACCTGACAGCCATAAGATAAGATCAACAGGTCGGCTACTATAGAGATTTGAGAAGCTGATGTAGTAATACTAACAGGGCTAGCTCAAAATCAGTAGGACATTTGTAATGAACATATATTGCAAAGCTGCTTGTTTTTTAAAGATCTTTAAATTAAAACCCAATCATTGTAGCGAGACAACCCCTTTAAGCACTTATGGCATAATCGCCAAGATATGCCATAAATGTCAGATAGGTGTGGGCACCAGAGGTGGATCTCTACCTATCTCGAGGACGCTCCTCTTAAATGCCTAGCTTGGAAAAGAGAAGTGACATTTGCATTCGGTTGTACTTCGAACCCTCGCTAAAATGATTGGAGAGTAACCGCGTAAGCACAGCCACTTCTCCAGTCTGAGCCATTCTCCGGTGGGATCCACACCTACCTGAAATTTAGGGCATAGCCTCACATTTTGCCATAAGCATCTGAGCAAATGAAATTCTTTCAACCATGCTGAAATTCATAAAGCATAAACAAAAGGATTAGATGCTTGAATCTACATATCTGGTACCTGTTAGGTTTGTAATCACAGATGTATTGTAGTCTGACCCAATGTAGATGAATCCTGGGTGACCTAAGTTCACCTACCTGCTCGTGCTGCAATTAGATGAGTCACCTTTGTGGGGTCATCATCATTTAAAACCAAGTTTTTACTGATTTTTGCACCCAAAGATCTTGCATGGTAACATTCCCGTGTCCTCTCAATAGGGAAGTTTGTGGGATGAAGGCCACTGAAAGCAATAACTGCATTTTCCAAGACTTTACTCTTCAACTCTGGCACAATTTTACGAATATCTGGAACTTCGTCTAACTCTTTCTTGAGGTATCGCTCATACTTTGCATAGTAATCTGTGTGTACCCTGACAAGAATCTCCTCTAGGTATATTAAGTGATCGTCTTCATCTAGGTCATCACTGTCATCATCATCATCTTCCATGCTCTGATCTAGCGATTCTCCTACTGTTATTCCAGACTGCTCACTATTCTGGGATTCCGTTTCTATCTCCTTCTTATCTGTGCAACCATTTCCTAAGTCAATAAGAGAATCCTGTTCTCCTCCCTGAACCTCCATCGCTTCATCCTGTAATAATAGCTTATCTTTTGTCTCAGATAATAGTCTTTCATCACTATTGTGATTCTCAGTCCACTGTTTGTCAGATACAGGCTCTGTAGAAGGCTCCTGTAAGACCTGCTCTGGTTTGTTTGACTTTCTCCAACTTCTTTTACATTCAGTTTCACTTCCAGAGGAGGAGGAGGGAGGAGATGGTGGTTTTCGGACATCAGCCTCGCTGTCACTATCACTAGAGAGGTCAAAGTCTAGATCTTTTGCAGCACCAGTCTTTACTTGGGATTTGGCAATCACTGTCCTATCATCTTGTTCTGTAGATGGCTCAGCTTCTGATAACGTTACATTATTACCATCATCGACACAAGAGTGCTGACTCGTGGCCGGATCCTGCTCCACTAGTCCATCACTCGCCTCAGAATCCTTTGTGCTTGGTTCAGTGCCTAAAGGGCTGCCATTAACCTCCTTCATGCTATTCCCAAGTCCATTACTCTGCTCCTCTACAGGAAGGCTCTTTGACTTATCAGAATCCTGTGGAAGAGACTCAGACTGTTGAGCTGTCGCAGATACTTTAGAGCCGCTACCTGCAAAGGGGATACAAAAAAAACATCTTAGAAATGCAAAGAGAATATTAGTTGTTCTGGAAGATACTGTTAAAAAAGCATACTTCTTTTACAAGCAATACAGTGTGGTCCCTCAAGCTACAATGGTCTTAGGATACATTATTTTCAACAAACAATGGTCTCTTCAGGGATGTCCCAGACACTGATAATCTACGGCTCATGTGGTTGACTCAAAGATCCAACCATCCATCATGAACACGTAAAACATTTGTATTCTTGAAGCACATGCAGTGATTGGCAGTTTAGTAGCGCCTCTCTACAGTACAGTGCAGTACTACAAGTCCTGTACTTCTCTTACATGTATTAATGAAGTGCATGCAGTGATTAGCGATCCAGTAGCGTCTCTCTACAGTACAGTGCGCTACTACATTTCCTGTACTTCTCTTACATGTATTAGTGAAGTGCATGCAGTGAATAGCGATCCAGTAACGCCTCTACAGTGTAGTGCAGTACTACATTTCCTGTACTTCTCTTACATGTATTAGTGAAGTGCATGCAGTGATTAGCGATCCAGTAACGCCTCTCTACAGTGCAGTACTACATGTTCTGTACCACTCTTTACATATGTCAGGATGAGCAGCTCCTTTGGACACCAGGTGAGGGTCCCATGAACCTTTATCAGGTACACGGTGTATAAAGTACATGTCCCAAAGAAGCTCCTATCCTCAGACTAGAAAGTGACTTCCAGCGTTCTAGTATATGGAAGGACTTGCTTTATCGCTATTAGTTATTGCCCTAATTCTTTTTTTTTTTTATTATTATTATTTTGGGTGACATTTTGAAGCTGTGTAACCGATTACCAGTTTTCCAAAGAGTTATGGCTTCAACATACAATGGTCATCCCAGAACCAATATTGTAAGTTGTGAGACCACCGTAGAACAACTCTCTAGAACACTACAATGAAGTGGTCAACCCTAAATAAAGAGAGAATCGTGCACAATCTACAGAATACGTGAAAAAAAACTTTGAGATTCTTAGTTCACATGTTTTGATAAAAAAAATGCTTAAGCCACCCCCGGTTACACGGGATCTCAAGGCGGATGGTCCTACTCTATTTTTTACCTCTCACTAGAGTCAAATTCAGACTTCTCATTGGGTCAACAGACCTCCATAATCCAGAGAGAAAAATAAAAAAGCACCAACCTTGCAAGCATGCTGCACTGATATAACAGCCTATGGAGGTGGGCAGGGTGCAAGAGAGAAAAATGGAGTCTCTTGCACCCCGCCCAGCTCCAAAGGTTGTTATATGAGTGCAGTATGCTTGCAAGGTTGGTGCTTTTTTTATTTTTCTTTCTGGATTATGGAGGTCTGTTGACCCAATGAGAAGTCTGAATTTGACTCTAGTGAGAGGTAAAAATAGAGTAGGACCATCCGCCTTGAGATCCCGTTGTAAACCGGGGGGTGGCTTAAGCATTTTTTGATCAAAACATGTGAACTAAGAATCTCAAAGTTTTTTTCATGTATTGTAGATAGCATAAATGCTTCTTTAGAGGTTTCCATGTACAATCTACAGAATGTCACACAAACATGAGCCTGGTCATATCTGTTCACACAAACAGCAGAAAAATTGAAAATGAGTGCTGAATCCATTGCATAATGGATATCAAGAGCATCTAACAGAACTCCCTAACTTGTAATGGTTTTCATCAATTTCTGTTTTGTCGCCTAGTATTTTGATGGAAATAGTAATGCTGCATGCTGGACAATTTCCTACGTCAAATATAATGGAACTCTCAGCTACAGAGTACATTAGCGACTAATGGCCTTATATACAGTTTTTCAAGAAACACGTTAACCCGTCAAGCACCAGGCCAGAGAAGCCCTTAAAGGGGTTGTCTCACTACAAGGATTGTTTTTTTATGTTGAAGATCTTGCAAGAACAAGTCACTTTGCAATATGTGTCCATTAACCGTATCCTTCCTATTCTGAGATATCCCCTCTTGTATGGGCTGCATCAGCTCCTCAGGTCACTATAGCTACAGACCTGTTTGATCTCTCCTGATAGGCTGCCATCACTGGTGGCTATAGCTACAGACCTGGATTCTACTGCAGCCTAGTAGAAGCCAGTAAACACGCCCCTGAATTCAAAGTGAAACGAAGAAAACAGGACTGAGGTAAGATGAATCAATGTACTGAGACAACCCCTTTAATGACCAGCTATTTTTTTCAGTTTTTGCATCCCTGTGTTTCAACAGTCATAACTTTTTATGAAGACTTGTTTAATGCGGGAGAAGTTGTATTTTGGGGCGGGGCGTAGTTCGAGTATACCTATAAATTATGGTGTCATTTTAAAAAAAAGTTTTTTGCAGCGTGAACATAAAAAAAGCACTTATGGAATCGTTAACTTTTATAATTCTTTACTCCATTCATGTGCACTAAATGACCTGTTAAATTAATTCTACAGGTTATTATGGTCGTGTGGATACCTAACGTGAGTAGGATTTTTGTTTTTATATGTGCAGTATATGCCAGTTATTGTTTTTACTATTTTTTTTAAAACACTTCTATTTATTTTTTTTTTAAATCTCATTAAAAAGGATACTATTTTTAGACAATGTATTAGAAAACTACTGTTTACTAGTAGATTACATTCTGTGTCAGTATGACACAGACTTCTGTCAGTCAGTCAACCCATTCTAAAAAGCAGCAATGTGTTTTCGCTGCCAACAGAGTACAGCCACTGCCTGCTGTCAAAAGACAGTGGGCAGTCGTTAAGGGTTTAAATATTCAAATTGGAGAATGTTAAAGCAAATCTTCTCCTATGAATTTCAGTTTACATACAAAATCATTTACCAAAAAAGTTGAGTAACTTCGTAAATTCATTACAAGTTATACTTCACCAGAGTAAGGGCATGTTCACATGGCGTACTGCATGCAGCGCAATACGCCGGGTGTTTTAGATGTACGCACTGCCAATGCATACTTCTCACGTGCTGACAGCTGGCTCCCATTGGCTTTCACTTTCCCTGTTGTGTAAGCACCGTGAAGAAGGTACATGTCTATTCTTTTCCCCAGAGCTATGAATTACCATGCTTGCGGAGCGTAATTTGGGCATATTGAAGCACAATTACATGCCGAATTACGCCCCGCAAATACACCGTGTGAACATGTCGTAACTGTAATAGTCCATAAAAATATTTACAACTCTTCATGATTTACCGCTAAAATCTCCCAGCAATTTGAGCCTGCTAAGTGGCTGCACACAACCTGCTTTGAAAATTTGCTTTTCTGGAATTGTATTCTTTACATCAAGCCATAAGCAGTACAATAAATGTATAGTTATTTAACTTTATATACAGTTAAAGGGAACCTGTCACATAGTTTATGCCCCCCTTGCTGAAGACAGCACAAGCTAGTGACAGAACTGCTGTTTCCAGCACTGTGCCCCTTATTCTGTAAGATGCTGGAGTTTTAGAGCATTTAATACTCAAATCTTATTCATGAGCAGGTGTTAGCCCCCTCCCACCAAAGGCTAGCCCCACCCACCTGGCAGATATTCACATGTTTTACCTATTCAAAGTAATAGACTTATCAGTTAAGGTGGGCGGGGCTAGCCTCATGTGGGCGGGGTATGAAATACCGGACTCATCATGACTTTTCTGGCTAAAAACTGCAGATCCGAGCACTAAATACTCAAAAACTACGGCATCTTAAGGAATAAGGGACACAGCGCTGGAAACAGCATGTCTGACACTAGCTTGTGCTGCCCTCAGCAAGGGGGGCATAAAGTTACAGATTTCTTTAACTGTACATAGATTGTAAACTAGTCTTTAACCCCTTAATGACCAAGACTTTCATATTTTTCACGTTCTTTTTTTTCTTCCCAGAGCCATAACTTTATTTTTTTTCATCTACATAAGCATGTAAGGGCTTCTATTTTGCGGAACAAGATGTACTTTCTAACGTTGGGAAAAATGTGAAAAAAAATTAACTTGCCCCATGTTTGCAGGGGTTTTGTTTTTACAGCGTTCAATCTTCTGTCTAAATGATGTGTTATCTGTATTCTACAGGTTGATACAAATCCGGCAGTACTAAACATGTGCGTTTCGTGGTTTTGGTACCAAACATTTTCTATTTTTCAAATTTTTGCCACGGCGCCATTTTCTGCGACCAATAACCTTTTGTACTTCTATCTACGAACTTGAGCCAGGGGGCATTTCTTGCGGACTGAAGTGTACTTTTTATTGGTACCAGTTTGGAATAGATGTGACTTTTTTGATCACTTTTACTCCAATTTTTAGGGGACATGAAATGCTAAAAAACAAACAAAAAAACCCCCACAATTTTGGCGGTTTGAAATTTATTTTTTTTATCTATGGTGTTCAGCATACGGAATAAATGATCTTATATTGTAATAGGTAGGACTTTTTCAGACGCACCGATACCAATTACTTTATATTATTGTATTTAAAAAATGGCAAAAGGGGGTGGTGATTTTAATTCTTAATATTTTTAATTTGTTTTTATACTATATTTTTTTTTTTCACTTTAACTTTGAGTCCCCTAATGAGGCACGATCGTTTATACAGCCTGTTGCGTTGTAATACAAGAAAGTTGTAAAACAGATAACATGGTGGCGATGGAAACCTTCACCAGACTTCCAGCTGCCATGTAAACCGATCAGGGTTCTGCAATTTCACTGCAGGCAGGGCTGTGGAGTCGGTAAGCCAAAGCCCCGACTCCGACTCCTCAATTTCCCAAACTTCCGACTCCGACTCCCTAATACATGGCGCATGTTTAAGTGATAACTTTACTGTAGTAAAATGGTCCCATCAAGCTGTTTATCACCTTATGATACAATAATCAAGCTATTTAGGTAGAACAGACACTGACAAGTAAAAGGGTAACAATGTTTTGATCTTTTGAACACTTGTGGGTAGAGTTGAAGAAAAAGCTGTATTTGTATCCAAGTCCAGTCTGCACTAACACTGAGAATGTGTAGAAGAGACCTGGGATCAGATTTTGGTCAAGATATGCTTGAATCTGATCAGAGCCCAGAAGGATTCAGGCAGTATTGAAAACCAAAGGCAGATTTCCCAAATACTAACAAAATAATAGAAATTAACATTTTGATTTTTAGGAGCAAAACGGTAACAATGCAGTTACAGGAAAGAATCTGCAGAACTAAGCAGATGCTAAATACTTGCAAGTCACATTTATGTATAAGATAAGTAAGATGACTGTATATAAAATTACAGTAGCCTCATGTACAAAGCTGTAGTGGATGGAGAGATATGGAGCCTGGAAGTCACAAGTTCAAACCATTGTTACCATTTTGCTTGTCAGTGTAAAATATATTTATTGGATATGACTTTAGGACACAAAAAAATTTTAAATATGCAAAACACTGCAGAAACATTCGTGGAGTCTCTGAATTTGTTCTGAGAAATAGTATTGCCTCCATCAGATCCAGCATACATGACCTCACATCTGATCTCATTATTTCCAGGCTAGAGAACGGCCTCTCTACACTAACTTCCGTTGGTGGCAAAGCGGTGACCACAGGGGAAACATCTCTAACAATGTCAGGGTATAAAGGGATTGCCTCAGCCACAGTCAGTTTTGATGAATGGTTGAACTCTTCTACTTCTTTGAAAGCAGGTGAAAAATTTTGCTGAAATCTGTTTGCCATGGGAGCAAAGTCTTTTCCCCTGGGGCAGCGCTTTGTCTGCTCCATGTCATCAATTACACTCCTCATGTGATGAGGCTGAAGATATGGGAGCAGCAGCACTGGCTGGATCCAATTCCTCTTGCTCTTTGCACTGCATCGAACTAACTGGACCAACTTATTATATATTTTGGGAGTCGGTCCCTTTTATGACGACTCCGACTCCTGCAAAATAGCCACCGACTCGACAGCCCTGCTGCAGGGTCCCCGATCGGAGTGAGGAACAGGTGTTAAACAGCACAGAATGAAGCACCACAATGTTACAATTAGCTGCTGACACCCGCCGGCTATGTAGCGGGATCGTGGCGCAATCTTGCTACAAAGCCCCCTACCTCCATCAGGGCGTACCCATACATCTACATGTAGTAAAGGGTTAAATGAGACATGACCTGTCTGTCCCGGTCTCTGCTTACTTGCAATTTGGTGGTTGGCACGTGACCACTGCAGTCAATTATGAGACTTCAGCAGTCATAAACCATTTTGTTGACATCACTGATCGGGAAGGCATGTGAGCAGGGATGTCAAAGGAATGGCACAGAATCAATGACTGACAGCGACAGTCACATGCTGACCACCAAACAGGAAGTGAGAAGAGAGGAGAGAGCGGAGTCAGCAGCTGCTGCACAGGAAAGCGTTGGGTATGTATATTTTTGAAGTTTTACAAAGTCCCATTCACATCACCTCCTGGCAGTCCGTTCATCGTATACATCGGAATGCTATAAAAATGTATCCCCTTGAATGTCTCTCTCAAGTCCATAACAAAACGACTAGAAGCCACTACATCACTAACCTCTGCTCCTTATCTGTGCTTCCCTTGAACCAGGAGGTGCATTGATGTCACCTGTACCTTGAAAGTAGACATACTTTTTAACTGTAATCAAGTTGGGAGCAAACTTCCAAACATCTTCTCGATCATCGATGATGCAGACCATAGAGTCGCCACACGGAAAAAGATTCCTTGGATTACAAATTAGACAAAATAAACCATGACAAGTCACCATAGGAGTGTTAGTCACACATAAAAGTACACTAATATAAATTACTCAACAAAAAAAAATGCTAACAATTATCTGCTGTGATTATTGCTAGAAAGATAACATACTACACTGCAACTAGTTATACATACAATCATATAGCTAATCAGCCTTTATGGCTAAAGGGGTTGTCTCACTACATTGATTCATCTTACCTCAGTCCTGTTTTCTTGGTTTCACTTTGAATACAGGGGCGTGCTTACTGGCTTCTTTCTACTAGGCTGCAGTAGAAGCCAGGTCTGTAGCTATAGCAACCAGTGTTGACAGCCTATTATGCGAGATTAAACAGGTCTGTAGCTATAGCGGCCTGAGATGCTGATGCAGCCCATACAAGAGGGGATATCTCAGAATAGGTAGGATACTGTTAATGAACATATATTGCAAAGTGACTTGTTTTTGCAAGATCTTTAACATAAAAAGCAATCCTTGTAGTGAGACAACCCCTTTTTACTTTACAGTGACACAGACTCTGTGAGATTATATAACTGTCTAAAGGGTACGTCCCCCGACAACGAGAAAATACTTCAGATTCCACAGCTGAAAACCGTGTTGGACGAGTATTTTAAGGCTCTTTTTTTTCTGCTGGATTTAGTGTCAGAAAACAAGCCCCATTAATTTCTATGGGGTTCTAGATGTGGATCCGACATACAAATGTTTTGGACACGTTTTGTTTATGTGAAATACGGCAAAACATGTTCTAAGTTTTTCGAAAAACAAAGCCGGTTTTGAAATCAGGCCTCAAAAAAACTGAGTCATGTGGAAGCAACTTGAGATTTCCGATTAAGGTCTATGGGGATGGTTTTAGTCTGTTTTTAAAATCCAAATCCCCGTGGATATTCGACTGGAAATACTGGTCAAGTGAACGGACCCTTAGGCTAGGTCTACACTGCTTAGGAAACCGATTGTATCTCCGGCGCTTTTCGTTCCTGCGGCCCCATAGACGGCAATACAAAAGACGAGCTGCAGCGGCGTATTATACAACATGTTGTATAGTACGCCAGAGCTTCTCGTTTTCTTGCCGTCTTCCCGTACAATACAATTGTATGGGGGATGTCAGGAAAACGAGAAGCAACCGCAGTTTTTATACAAAGCGTGACAAAAGCCGCGGTCCTGCATCAAAGAAAAAACGGCTGCTTTTGGGCCGTTTTTTGTGCAATGCAGTGTAGACATAGCCTTAGACTAAAGATATCACAGTAACCATATATCTCTCAGTAGCTAATACAAAGTTCCCACAAACAACCTTCTGTGTGGCTCTGCCACTACAAAAGGAAGATGAAGGCATTTCATTATTCAACATGTGCAAGAAAAGCAAAAATGCTCGACTGACAAACCTAAGGTTTCCCGTTTTAGAAAATGGGTCAATACATTCATCCCTTGATAATATTCGGTGAGAAAAAAGCTTCTTCTCGGGGTCTAAAAATCCTAAAAAATAAAAAGGAAGAACATTTTTATGCATTAAATTCTTTGTACAGCCCAATTTTTTTATTGCTCCACAAATTCAATTCACATCAGCTTTGGACAGACGTTATACAACTGTAAGGATGTGTTCACATCTCTCGTTAGGAGCCCCCATCCAAGACACTGTCAAAAAAAAAAAAAAATAGCACAGCATTTTGCCCTGTTTCGTTAGATAAAGCGACTGATAAGGAGGGGGAAACCCGACCCACAATGAATGTGGTCTGTTACAAATCTTTGCTGAACACATTCCCTCCCTTTGGGATCCATTCCTAGCTTGGGCTATAATAAACATAAAAACATCTGAGACAGCACCAAAATTTGTTGTGCAGGTAAGGCATTAGAAACGCTATTTAAAAGAAAAAACAAAAACAACTTGGAGGAGTTGCTGGATTAGTAACAAAAAAAACAAAACAAATTCTACTTGCTATAACCCTTAGGAGTCCCAACCATTTTCAACTCCACTGCGGGCCTTATCCACCTCCTTCCTCGCGTGTCCCCCTTGCCAATCCCTTCACTGGCTATCCATTGTACCAGCGAATTCAGTTCAAGTTACTCACAATCCCCCCCCCCCTACATCTTCATCTCCAGCTAGCTCCCTTCACGCAATCTTTGCTTCCTCACAAGACCACCTTCTCTGCTCTCCTCATATCAGTTCCTCCCACAACCGTCTCCAAGACTTCTCCTGTGCTTCCCCCACACTCTGGAACGAATTACCTCAACACAGACTCTCCGCCACCCTCATTAGCTTCAAAAGCAACCTGAAAACCCATTTCTTTTAGGACAGCCTGTCACCTACAACTGTCCCCTACAAACATATTTGTCCCTCACATTCTGTCTCTTTCCTTCACCCTTGTAGATTGTAAGCCTTCGCAGGCAGGGTCCTCTCCCTCTGTACCAGTTGTTAATCATTTATTGTTGCCATTGTACTTTGTTTGACATATGTTATGCATGTAATCCCCCTTGAATGCACAGTGCCCTGGAAGTAATGGCCTTTTAAAATAATAATAATAATAAAAAAAAAAGGTCTTTTGAGAGTGATAAATGGGAAGGAGGTAAAACATCTCAAATTCACTGTAGCCATCACCCCATCTTTATTAACCTTACTGCATATTTTAGAGCTTGTTGTTTTTTTAAAAAACCTACTGTGCGGTCACAAAGTTTATTATGCTTCTGTACTTGCCGTTTGGCTTCCTCACAAGGAGCAACCAGGAAAGCTAACCTTGTGCTTTTAGAGAGCATGGTTAATGGTCTGGTGACAGATCAGCTCTAGAACGTCCCTCTGTATAAGCTTCACAGGGTAAATTGGTCAGGACAAACCTTTTCGTTGGCTAGGACATGATCTATACGAGGCATCCCTCATAATACTAGTAACCCAGATTTTTAGGTATGCCAGCTACCACTTAGGGGGCTATGATCGTTAAATTTGCTCCTGCACTTGGGTTATTGCTTTTAGAAAGAGGCATAAGTTGACTAAGTTTTCCTTCTCACTTCCCTCCCTTACAACTACTTCACCAGCCAGTTTTACCTTTACCCCATTTGCCTTGCTGATCAAAATGTCTAGAGCCCAGATTGGGGAGGAGGGGGAATACTCTACTACTGTACACGTTCTCTGCCTCTGAAAATGAGCGCTGTTTCCTCGCCTGGATAATCCAACGTTTAAAACATCTGTGCGATAGCACAAATTTGATTAAAGGTGCTGAAATTTTCAGCAGAACGAATCATTGGGATGTGATAACAAAACCCAAATTTATTGCATTGAAGTCCAAATGTTAATGTAGTACAGGCAGAATGCCTAACTGTACGGTCGCATCTGCTAGGAAATGGTTTGTTGTCTTCAGGAGGGGAAGAGATTCCAAAACCTGATCCCCAGAGGTTTGATTTGCAGGTGTTATTCAAACAGATTTAAGCAGACATTATTATAATGAGATATTAACCAAATTTATTTTCATACTTTTAGTTCACAATTTTGCACAGAAATATGAGTTTTTCTATGGACCTTTTTTTTTTTTTTTTTTTAATTGTGTGGGGTTTTTGTTATATATATTTTTTTTAAAGTTCCCCTATGTAGATTACGCTCTCAGACTTCTTTTCTGAGCTCCAATAGCACAGCAGTGAGAGTTTTACTTCATGGTCCATCATTATGGCTGGCGTTAAGGCATCAAAGGAGTAATTCTTATCAACAATAACCTGAAAACAGTAAAGAAACCCCCTCCCCAGTGCAGAAAAAGATTACCCCATAATCTTTTCATATATTGCTATGTATATCCATGTGGTCCAGCCTGATTTTATATAATTCCCCAGCATCATTATTATGGGTAGAGAAGGAGTGCATCATAGCGTTGGTCTAGCCCAGGCATCCTCAAACTGCAGCCCTCCAACTGTTGGGAAACTACAACTCCCTTCATTCCCACTGTTAGAGATTATATAAATGCATGATGGGACTTGTAGTACCCCAACAGCTGGAGGGCCACAGTTTGAGGATGCCTAGTCTAGCCACTGGCTACCTCACTGCATGTAGCCTACTAAGGGCCCACCCCAGGGTAGCCCTTTGCATACGTCCTGGTTTTCACCATACGATAAGGTAGGAACGCACAGACCCTAATGGCTGCAGAAAGAGGAGACATATCTTGTATACTAGGAGTCTCATAAGAACTTCCCAACTCCTCTTTGGATGCCTGCTGTCTAGGAGGGGGTTAAAAAAATGGCAACAAGGAGAAAATTTGGACTTTTAAACTTCTGTCTTTTTCCTGCGTTACTAAATGAAGGCGATCTTGGAGAATATCAAGGCTGCAGCTCTCAAAAGGTGAAGATCCTAAAAACAAGTCTTACATTTAATGGTACTGTCAATTTTTTTTTCTACTTTTCTGTCCTGTCTTCTACTTCCATTTCCTTGTTAAATACATTTTTGACAAAAAGAAAAAGGTTTTCAAAACTATAGACAAAAATTGGTGTGAAAGAGAAATTATGGAGAATAAATACAATGAACACTTCTCAAACTTCACCATTTAAAAGTAAAATTTAATTTGAAAAAACACACTGCCGAACTAAAAAGAAACAAATAACAATTCTCTACATTATTTTAAAAGGCGTTTTGAAGTCGTCCCATAGAACAACTTTACTGCAAATACATTATAGATTTCTGCAGCCCTACACTGCCCCCTTGTGGTAAAAGCAGAAAAGTAGTAATTAGAGCAAAGCAATGCCTGTCTATTATGAATTGAATACATACACTCACAATCTTTACTAGCAAATTTTCACATATTTCATGGCAATAAAGACTTACTTAAGAACCTTAACGACTTTGCTATAATAATTAATGTCTGTAGACCAATTGACGGTAAACTACCTCTTCAGTTATCACTGGCTTTGTAAGTGCTGAAGAAAATAGATCATTTCTAGAACAGCTCCCTTCACCCCCCAGTCATAAAACATTTCCTAATACTGAGGATGGATTCACACATTGGGCCTCATGTATGAAAACTGTCTAGGTCTAAGACTTTTTGTTGCCCATGGCAACCAATCAGAGCTTTTAGGAACCAATCTAAGCCCCCCTTTCATTTCATATAAAAATTTTTTAAGGGCATTCACTCCTTGGGATAAATAAGGTTACATTTTAACAAATCAGACTTTTACGATAAACAATGAAGTCTACTTTTTAAAAAATATATAAGAATTAAGGAAAGGGTGTTTTAAACAAAATATTTTTGTTTTAATTTTATATTTTTAAAACTTTTCTCCTTGAACTTTTTGTCCCTTTAGGGACAGATCATTTGTATACTATACTAGAATAATATAGAATAATGCAGAGTAGTGAATAACAACCTTGGTTGTAGTACACCTAGCAGGCTGAGGAGAAAATAAAATACTAAAAAAAAAAAAAAAACACAACAAACAACAAAATATAGGGCCACATGTATGAAAACTGTATAAAATGCAGTTTGTTGACTATAGCAACCAATCACAGCACCCCTCTCATTTTTCCAGAGCACAATATGAAATGAAAGGGGAGCTCTGATTGATTACTATGGGCAACAAAGTGAGTTTTAGACCTAGACAGATTTCATATATGTGGCCCATAATATTTATGTAGAAAATTCTGTGCTAGTTACTTTAATTAATCTATGATATATTTTATGACCATAACCCTGTTCCTCTCATATAGGGATCCAAATCCCTCTGCCCAGACAATGGTGGCAAAGAAGCTTATGGCGACATCATGTATGAACAGGGCTGCGCCAGTTTTCTGGTGTACTTTGAGCCAAAAAGAATGTATGAACAGGAGCACTCCAAACTTTGGCACGATAAGTGCCTTTGTAATGCGCCAAAGATTAGGGGGCATCACACCACATTCATACAAATAGACACATTTATGCTTCTTCGATTCCAAATCTAGGTGCAGAACAGTTAGGGCTTGTTCACATGACGTTTCTCAGATCCGTTTTTTGGACCTAAAATGGATCCAAAAAAACGTATCTAACAATGTGCAGTGTGATTTACATTGGTTTCAATGTAAAACATGCATCTCTGTTCAGATGAGTGATCGCTGCTGCGTGTTTACTTGCCTCTTTTCAATGCGTTTTAAGGATCCGTTTTAAGAATTGACATGTCAATTCTACTTGCGTTTTACGCAAGTGAAATCATTATAGGAAACAATGGGGTGCGCTTTTGGAGACCGAAAAACAGATCCAAAAGCTCAACATACTTTTGGGTACATTTCGGATGCGCTTTTAGTATCAAAAGCGCATCCGAAAAACGCATTGGATTAAAATTTGAAGTATAATATACTAAATCGGCCGCAAGAGGTCACATTTGATCTAGAAGAACTGTTTGAACTTTAGTAACCTAATGACCCAACAGAGGGTGCTTCCATCATTTTACATGTGTTTAATCTTCTAAATCGCTTTTTATATGTATTGAATTATATAAAAGCAGTTTTTTTTAAATATAGAATGGGTGTTTATAGACATAGAAGTTTTAACTAAAATGTATTAATTTTTTAGATAGTTTATTATATAATGTTGAGTGGTTTTAGTATTATACTGAAACCACTCAACATTCGATAATAAACTATTTATCTAAAACATTAATACATTTTTTAGTTAAAACTTCTATAACTTCTATAAACCCCATTCTATACTAAAAAAACTGCTTTTATATAATTCAATACATATAAGAAGCGATTTATAAGATTAACAATTAAAATGCGGAAGCGCCTCTATTGCGCTTCTCTAAACACATTTAAATGCTTTCGGTTATAGCGCCCTCTATTGTGCTTCATCTGAAACACATGTAAAATGCTTTCAGTTATAGCGCCCTCTATTGGGCATCCTCTTACACTACAACTTAAGTGAAAATGTAGGTCATTAGGTTACTAAAGTTCAAACAGTTCTTTATATCAAATGAAACCTCTTGGGGACGATTTAGTATATTACACATACATATATATATATATATATTTTAATAATAATATATATATATATAATAATATATATATATATTTATATATATATATATATGGGTAAAGTATATTACTATATTACTTAAGATTATACCTTTTCAAACTATAACCTGTGTATATATATTGAAAAACGGATCCAAAAAACATCAAAAACGCATGCAAAACGCATCCAAAAAAAGCATCGGCTGCTGCGATTTTGGCTATATTTTTGGGATGCAGTTTTCAATGCATTTTTTCTTGTAGTGAATAACGGATCAAAATGTCGTGTGAACATACCCTTAGAACACCCAGACCAAGTTAAAGGTGGTGCCTGAGCCTGATTTGTCGTATTGGCACTACACTGCACCTGTATGTATGACCTGCAGAAGAACAGCTTCATACATTCTGGCGCATTCTACATTGCCTTAAAGCGATTTAGAACTGGCCTGTCAGCGCCAGGATTAATACATGTCGCCTTTAGTGTCTACAGTGCTATTTTGTGTTCATGGCAGACCAGTATGTAGTCAGCTCCTAACCTATCTTCAGTGACAATGGCAGGCAGCAAGCATGTAATGCTTCTATTTCTTTGGAGGGGGATCTGATTTAAAGATATGATTCAAAGTTCCAAAGGTTGTAAAGATATATTAAGAATTTAGTCACAAAAGAAGTTTGAAGATAGGAGTATCTTAATCTTTCACCTATAGATTTTCTTACATATACAGAAGATCAGTGGAACATTGTAAAAAGTGCCAACTAGTACCTAAGCACTATGGTCACTTTGGTATCATTTTGCAGAAACGCATATTTTTACAAAGCGTTATAAAATCACTAGAATTCTTGCACCAATTTGAGAAAAGGTGGTGGTGGGGAGGGAGCGGGGGGTTGGTAATCAGCATTATGTCTTGCCGGTAAATGAAGAAATTCTGTCAGCTTGTATCAGTTTACTGAACTCAACAGTATACACCAAGGGCCACATGTATGAAAACTGTCTAGGTCTAAAACTCACTGTTGCCCATAGCAATCAGAGCGCCCCACTCATAGTGCTCTGAAAAAATGAAAGAGGTGCTCTGATTGGTTGCTATGGGCAACAAAGTGAGTTTAAGACCTAGATAGTTTTCATACATGTGGCGCCAAGTTTCTAAACTTACCTTTGTAGTCATTATAAAAAGGTCACAGTTGTATTATGGAGAGAATTTGTAGCTCTGCTTTCTAAAAAGAATAGAGCTTTTACAACTATTAAAAAAAAAAAAAAAAATAGAATGTTTAAGGGGTATTCCCATCTCAGACAATCACGGCCAGAATGGAAATAATCAGAACGCAGTAGAAGCCAGAACAGCTAGCTCGGCTGTTTCCATAATCCCTGCCACTTTGGCCCACTGCATTCAGACAAAACGTGGAGAGCTCCCGTTCTAAAGATAGGTGCAGGTTGACGGACTGGGACTCAAACCTATCAGACAATTATGCTACATACACAAAACACCCATTTAAAAAGGTAAAACTTCACTTTAGAGAGTTTTCTCCACCAGAAGCCCTGATAGCACTTGAATGGAGCTATTTTGCAACTTCAAACACATTACAATCAATGTGACCCACCAGTTTAGATGGCTGCATTGAGCATTCACTGGTTTTTACAAATGCTCACTAAACACATCCTTATGGTATATTCACACGGCGTTTTTGAATACGATGTGGGATCCGTGTTGGACCCGATAATCGCATCAAAAAACGTAGCGTCGGTCGGATCCAACACGTAGCTGCGTGTTTGGATGCCTGTGGGATGCAGCAGCATCGCACCCTATAGCTTATTATAGGGCTCCTGCTGCGTCTTTCACTCCAATAATTGATATGTCAATTCTTGGAACGGATCCGGAAGACGGATCTGACAGACGCAATGTAAGCACACATCACCAATCACTCATGTGAACATAGATCTGTGTTTTACATTGTGAGCAATGTAAAACACACTGCTCATTGTTAGATGCGTGCTTGGGTCCATCTAGACGGACCTAAACACGTATCCAAAAGCGTATGTTCACACGGAGCAAACACGCCAGGTGAACATAACCTTAGGCAATGTTCACACGGCTTATTGCCGACGTAATTGCGGGGACAGATTTCGCCCCGCAATTACGCCGGCTGCCGTGCAGCTCGCCGGCTCCATAGACATGCATTATTCACGGCTCGTACACGCCGTTAATAATGTGCATGTCACTTATCTCCCCCCGCGGCGGATTCGACGAGCGGGGAGAGGAGACGTAATCCATAGTTCTCTATGAGAACTGTGGATTACCGTAATGACTGGGACTGATTTCAGCCGTATTGGAGCGTAAATACGGCGCTCAATACGGCTGAAAATCAGTCCCAAAATAAGCCGTGTGAACGAGCCCTTACACTCAGAAGAGTTGTCCAGATAGAATTCTTTGAAGGTAGTACAGAACACCTGAAGCAGTTGTCCTTTACTAATACATTAAAACATTCAAAACGATTTTCATGAATCTATACTGACCAGCAATAGTATGTGCATAAAGTCTGCTTCCAAAGGTGAAAACATGCAGCTCGTAAAGTTTGGCAATTTTTTCTAAGAATTCTTTACAATGTGGGCGCAAACGTGTGTGCAACATTGGTTCTCCTCTGCCTAACTGGAAATGGAATATGCCCTGCAAAAGAAGAAATGGAATTAAAGCAAAACCCAATAAACAAATCATTATAATGTGGAAGGGTGTATCCACACATACAATCTATATTACATATACACAAACACACCTCACAAGAAGTTAGGGATATTTGGTTGAAATTTCAGAATGAAAATCAGATTTCTTGAAACATTTTTAAATGCACTAAGTGAGACCATCTCTTTAGACTGCACATATCCAACTGTTCGATATTTCAGCAGTTTTTGAACAAGTTGCTGATTTCTAACAAGGAGTTTAAAGGGGTTGTCTCACTACAAGGATTGCTTTTATGTTAAAGATCTTGCAAAAACAAGTCACTTTGCAATATATGTCCATTAACATTAATATCCCCTCTTGTATGGGCTGCATCAGCTCCTCAGGTCGCTATGGCTACGGACCTGTTCAATCTCCCCTGCCAGCACTGGTTGCTATAGCTACAGACCAGGCTTCTACTGCAGCCTAGTTCATTCATAATGAAACCAAGAAAACAGGATGAATCAATGTAGTGAGACAACCCCCTTTTATGGTAAAATCCACAACAGGTGTTTTGATTCCTGAAACACTCAATACATTTAAGGGATTAATTTGAATTGGGATTTAAACAATTCTCCTCATCGTGCTGTTCACATTGTGATATCAAGAGACCAATACAGCACCTAACAATTGATTAACAGTACCTCACCATTGGGAGGCTTCAAGCAGGGTGTTCTCAGACAGAAGTAGCCGCTGAGCTTAGAGTGTCAGCAGTTGGTTGCAACAAAGATACAGAGAGACTGGAAGAGGCACAAAAAGGCAAAGAAGTGGACGTTCTTTGCTTACATCACATATTGATGACCGCTTCATTGTAAACAATGCCCTGCAGAACTGGATGATGAATGCAACACAACTTCATGCACATTTAAGGTAGGTGAGAGGCAACAAAGTGTCACATCAGACCATTCGCAACTATTTACATCAGCGTGGTCTGTGTGCTAGATGACCTAATCACCCCACCAGGCACATGTATCATCGTCATGCATGGGCCAGGGAGCATCTACTTTAGACGAGGGACCAGTGGTCCTCAGTGCTATTCAGTGATGAAAATCGATTCACTCTGAGCAGAAAAAATGGCCACCAACGATGCTGAGACGTCAGGGAGAGCGCTATGCATCAGCCAGGTCAGGTACTGGTCAGGTACCCTTGCCGGTTGTCTAGCACGCAGACCACGCTGATGTAGATGGTTCGAATGGTCTGACATGACACTTGGTTGCCTCTCACCTCCCTTAAACGTGCCTGGAGTTGTGCGGCATTCATCATCCAGTTCCACAGGGCATTGTTTACAATGAAGCGGTCATCAGTGTGTGATGGTGCCAAAGGACGTCCACTTCTTTGCCTTTCTGTGACTCCTCCAGTCTCTTTGCATGTCTGTTGCAACCTGCTAATGACACTGACACGCTAAGCTCATTGGTCACTGCCATCTAAAAGCCTCCTGCTTGACACCTCACAATGGCGAGGTACTGTTGTAAGGTGTTGTCTCAGGGGCCGTTTACACGGTACAGGACAAATAACGGTTGAAATCCCAACTGATATTTGCTCTGTTTAGGGGCCATGTACACGGCACGCAGGTGGATGGCTTTTCTCCGTGGTTTGTGGATTCAAGCCCTTCACCTTCGCACTGACATGTTCCGCCTGAAAATTAGGTGATAGAATGAACATATTCAATGTTTTTTGGACCGCCGGCAGTCTAAAAAGACCTCCGGAGAAAAATCCGTGCAGTGGGGACCACTGCAGGGATTTCCATTGAAGTCCATGTAAAAGGTTGAGACCCGGTTTACAGATGGTTTTCAAAACCAAAAACAGTCGTTAAAACGGGTGAAAACCCGGACTGTGGGGACATGCCCTTAGGCTCATGACGTTAATGTGAACAGCATAGTGAGGACGACTGTTTAAATCCCAATTCAAACTGATCCCCTAAGCATATTGGGCGATTCAGGGATCAAACCCCTGTTGTAAATTTTTCCATTAAGCTCACTGTTAGAGATCAGAAAGTTGTGCAAAAAGTACTTTAGTATTTTAAATACTACAGATATTGTTCAAGCATTTTTTTGGTTTGAAACAGATTAAACTAACATTTTTCAGCTGTACAAAAAGTAGGGCCAATAACCACATTGCAAAACAGCAAACTGTGGCAAAACGTGTGCCGATTTGCAGAAAGGCACGGTACCACTGGTGTGAAGAGCCTCCGTATTCCCCAGCATTAATGCCTATTAGTGTATTATGGACATGCAATTTATTAGACCACGCCTAAAAAGAAATAACAAAAGACCATGAAAACAGAGGTTTAAAGGGGGTGTCCATGTCACAAAAAAATATACTAAAAAGAACAAAAAAAAGAAAAAACAACAACCTTGTACTCGCCTACACGTGAGGACAAAATTGTTGCTACTCTTACATTCAAGAATGAAAAACCCACAGTGGTCACTGAAATAACTTGAAACTGTCAAAAGTAAAAGTGTCTTCAGGCAGTCTATTTAACCCCTTACCGCTGCAGCCAGATTTGACCTCCCTGAAAAAGCCCTAATTTTGAAATCTGACGTGTCACCTTATGCGAGAATAACTTTGATACTTTTACCTATCCATGTGATTCAGAGATTTCTCGTGACACATTGTTCTTTAAGTTAGCAAGACATTTTGGTCTATACAATCCTTATTTGTGAAAAATATTGTGAAACTTTGGAAAAATGTGCTATTTTCAAAGTTCAAAAACTTCTGCGTGTAAGACAGTTATTCCACACAAAATAGTTTCATCAACCTATCATCTACCTTATGTAAACTGTAGGTTGGCATGATTTTCAAAATTTTTTTTTTTTTTTTTTTTTTTTTAACAACATTAGGGGCTTAAAAATGTAGTAGTAATTTTTCACATTGTCAAGAGAATTTGAAACATTAATATTTTTAAAGACCAGTCCAGTTCTGAAGTGGTTTTAATGGGCCTGTATGTTAGATACATCCATAAATGATTCCATCTAGGAAACCGCACCCTTTAAAGTATTCAAAATAGCATTTAGGAAGTTTATTAACCCATTAGGCGCAAAGTGGAGGTGAAATCTAAAAATTTCTTTTTTTTGCAGATTTAAAATTTGTATCCATTATTCACAGGAACATGGTAAATGTGACCAGGGAAATGCAACTCAACATCAATTTCCCCAGTTCTTTCGTTTTCCCATATGTGGCCCTAGTGTGTAACTTGGCTCAACCACAAACCTCAGAGTAATAGGAACACCTGCTGGACTTTTGGGTCTCATTTTCATTACAATTTTCTCATGGCGTCATTACAAATTATTTTTCTTCCAACAATCTGCAATTTTAGCTTAAAACGTTTAATGTTTACAAAGAATCATAGAAAAAAAAGCACCCCAAAATTTGTTACACAGTTTTACTCAGTGGATTGAAACAATTATGGCAATACCCAATTTATATAGTTTTTTTTATTACGTAAAGCAATACTTATGCATCACTATCTTCTGATAGCCATAACTTTTTTTTTTTTTCCTCATACAGAGCCGTGTAAGAGCTTTTTTTGTGGGATGCACTGACGTTTTCATTGGTAACACTGTGGCATTTATATGAGTTTTTGAACGCTTTTTATTCAATTTTATGTGCTGCGGGATAAACGAAAATCGCTATTCTGTGACTGTTTTTGCTGTTTTTTTTTTTCCCCAACAGCATTCATTGTGTGGGTTAAATAAAATGACAGATTTACAGAGCAGGTTGTTACACATGCCACGATACCAAATATGCGTACTTGATATTTTGGGGCGACGTGCATTTGTAAAGGGAAAAAGGGCGGTGAACGTGTTCGTTTTTTTGTGTTTTACTTTTTCCCTCACTTTTTTTGTACTTTTTTCATTTTCCCCATATAGGACTTGTATCAGTGATCTTCAGCCATTCTAACACCTGGATACGTTTATTTGTGAACCATTCCATTGTAGATTTTGCTTTATGTTTGGGTGCATTGTCTTGTTGGAAGATAAATCTCTGTCCCAGTCTCAGGTCTTTTGCAGACTCCAACAGGTTTTCTTCCAGAATGGTCCTGTATTTGGCCCATCCATTTTCCCCATAAATTTTTAAAACCCCCCCCCTTTTTAAAAAAAAAATTGTCCCCCCGGGCAGTGGGATGGGGTTAGGGGAGAGCTGTGTGTTTTTTACCCAAACATACTTTTGCTTTGGGGCCCAGTTGTTTGGTTTTTTACAAGCCCTTTTAAAATTTTTGGTGTCCCCCAGGTGGCTTGTGGGAAACTTTAAACGACTTTTCTGGATATCTTTTAGAAAGGCTTTTTCTTGCCCCTCTTATAAGGCAATTTGTGCAGTTAGACTGATTGTTGTCCTAGGACAGATTTCCCACTCCTGTAATTTTGCAGTTCATCCAGAGATAGGGGTTTGGTCATTTGATCAGTTTCTCCTTGTTTGGATGAAAAATTTAGGGGAAGCGGGGCTTGTAGATTTGCAGTGGTCTGAAAATCCCTTCCATTTCAAAAAGTCGCTTGCCCGTGCTCCCTTTGGGTGTTTAAAGTTTGGGTTTTTGTATCCAAAGGTTTAAATTCTCCCCAACTATTAGGGCCCTCCCGGTGTGTTCCTTGGGCTTCATGATGTCTTGGTTTTTAAACAAAACCCCCTTGGACTATCAAAGAGCAGGTGCATTTATAAATTTGATTACCACAGGTGGATTTTTTTTAACCATCAGTCATTTGGGGAAAAAATTTTGGTCATTCAGGGGGACCCTCATAAATTTTGGAGGAGTTTGTGCACTGAAAAAAAAGGGGGCCGAAAAATTTATTGCACCCCCACTTTTAAGTTTTTTTTTTTTTTTTTTTTAAAAAAAAAAGGGTTTAAAATATATCCAATACATTTTGTTCCATTAAAAATGTGTTATTGTTGTGGATTCTTAAAAAAAATTTTTTTTTTTATATCTTTTATCTTAAAGCCTGAATGTGGCAAAAGTTTAAAAATTTCCCAAGGGGGCCGAATACAAGTATGCACAAAAAATTTTTTTTTGTGTGAAAAATTGGTTTATCGACGATTCCCAGTAATAGTCATATAGTAGGCCCCGTGCAAAATAAACAGCTGGTTTGCCTTTCATTAAATTTTTTTTTTTAAAATTTGGGAGAAGTCAAAGTTTCTTTTTAATTCATCTCTGCATTTTGGTTTATGAAAGGAAAAAAGGCATTTTGTTTTTTAAAGAGTTTTTTAAATGGTGAGAAAAAACAGTTTTAAACAAGGGGAAAGGGTTCAATAAAAAAGTGCCCGGGAAATTTCCTTTCATTTTACTTTGCGGACTTCGCCCCTTCCCAGGGAAACCCTTTCATTAAGTAACAGGGGCCTAAAATATAACATTTCTTAACCCCCTTAAGGCCCGGCTTTTTTTTTTTTTTTGTTTTTGGGGAAAACGTTCTTTTTTCCCCTCTAGCCTTTCCCCGACCCAAATTTTTTTTTTTTCCCAAACCTACTTTAAAAACCCCATTTTGGGGAAAAGATGTATTTTTAAATGGTGTTTTCCCAAAAAAAAAACTTATTTTGCCATGTTTGGGGGGGGGTTGGGCTTTTAGTCTTTCCCAATTTTCCCGTAAATAAAATTGTTATCTGTATTTCGGGTTGTTACGCACCCGGAAAATACCAAAATGTGGGTTTTCCGTATTTTTTGGGTCCCGAAAAAAAAATTCCAAAATTTTTTATTTTTAAAATTTTTGGCCCGGCCCGGGTTTGTGCGGACCAGTAACTTTTTTTGTATAACCCCTACAGGTCAGTAAAGGGGGCTTTTTTGGGGGCTCAGTGATTTTTATGCTAGCTTTTGGGAAAAGATGGTTTTTTTTGGATCACTTTCATTCCATTTTTTAAGTGAGAAAATTTAACCCAAAAGCGCAATTTTGGCGGTTTGGAATTTTTTTTCTTCTCGGTGTTCGCTACGGGAAAATGTTTTTATTTTTCAAAGGGATTTTTTGGAGCGGCGATCCAAATATGTGAAATTTTTTTTTTTTTTTTATTGTTTTTATTTGAAAAATGGGGGAAAGGAGGGGATTTGAATTTTAAATTTTTTTGTACTGTAAAACTTTTTTTTTTTTTTATTTTAAAAGGGTTGGGGTCATAAAAAATTTATTATTTTTTAAAACCCCGTTTTTATTTAAAAATTTTTTTTAAGAATTTTTGGTAATATTTATTTTTAATTTTCCAACCCTTTTAAAAAAAAAATTTAAAAATTTCTTAAGCCCTGCATTTTTTCTTTTTGGCCACTAAGCCTAAAAAACGTCGGGACATTCCCCCTCCCTTAAAAAGATTTTCAGCAGTGTGTTCATTATTAACCAAGCAGGGTTTAAAATGGGAAAAGGGGACACCCGTGTGAAAAGATAACACAGAATAATTTACAAGAGGAGATGCAGCTCTCACCCCCTCCTCCCCGCAGAGTGTTCTTCCCAGGTCAAAGCATGACTAGAAAAATTTATTTAATTTTTTGAGCAAAAACAGTATTTAAAATCCTATGTGCATGAAGCTGTGTAAAGTAATCTCTTGACTGTGTTAAAACTGTGAAAAAAGGATTTGTTTCCCAAAATGAAAACTGGGGAGGACTTAAGAATTAAAAAATATTGAAAGTGATATGAAAATTTAAAAAAAAATATAACCAAAAATTTTTAAAAAATTTTGTTTAACCCTAAAAAAGTGAGTTTAAAAAATAATTTTAAATTTTTTATGACACATTTTTTAAAAATTGGGGGCCAACCAAAGGGGCTTGACCAATAGGGGGTGCCCAATTTTTCAATAAGTCTTTAAAGTTGCATAAGGGGTCATTAGACTTAACCCAAAATTTGGGGTTTCCCCCCGGGACGGAAATGGGACAAACCCGGAATGGAAGTGACAGGAAACCGGTTTCCCCCCTGCCATGTCGGGGGCCGGTTCTGGGCGGGGCCGGGGTCACCCCCAAGATGGTTTTTGGGGGCCCCTCTTTGCCTTTTTAAAGGGGGTTTTCTCATAAAAACAAAATTTGCTTTTTAAAAAGTGGGATCAGTAATTTGGGGATTTTCCAAATATATTTTTTTATTTTTTGGCTTTGTTGGGGGATCATTTGGAAATTTTTCAGCTCGAGTGCACATGTTACCCTCCTGTTTCCTTTTCTTGCTCCCTCTTTTGATAGCAGCCAAAGGGTGGAGTTTGAGAGAGACTTTGGGTTAAATCAAAAAGGGGGTTTTCTCACTTCAAGGATTGGTGGTTTTTTTAAAGATCTTGCAAAAAATAGTTCAGACCCGTTAGCCCCCCCCCCGATAGGTGCCGCGCTGGCCCTTTCGTACACAAATGGTTTCAGAGCTTGGGCACTGAGGGGCCCGTGTTGCCAGTAAAAAAGCCCCGGAAAATTTAAAAAATGAAACCTGAAAAAAAAAAGGGCGGAGGTAAAATGAATTTTATGTAGTGAGAAAACCCTTTTTAAAAAGAATTGCATCTATGGTTCATGTCAGTGTTTTTAAAAAGAGGTTTAAAGCTGGGTTTTATTTCAAAATGCCATAGAAGAGCCACAGGGCCCGCCAGGACGAGAAGCAGCAAACCTTCGAATTGTTTTTGGGTCTGAAACCCTGGTGAGGGAAACCCCCTTTAAAAAATATTTTAAAAGGAAAAAAAAAAAGCATTTCATGTAAGTCAGTCAAAAAAAAATATCCCCTTACCCGAAAGGGAGATGAAGTCAGGTTCCAAAATGATAAAAATTCACCAAATTTTTTAACAGCTCCCTTTAAAAATTTTTTTGGGATCCCCAAAAGGGCCCCGGGGGTTATTTTACTTTTTTTTTGAGGATTTTTTCGGGGGGGCCCGTTTGGGGGCTATTTTGCTTTTGTTTAAAATGAAAGGGGATCAGTGCGGCTATCATCATGCTGGGTGTTATTACACTGCCAGCAGTGTAATATCAATGCCTGTGTTTTATGGAAGAGGAGGCTGGAAGAAGCAGCAACATGTAAACCCTGTCACATATTATGTCCTCAGTGTGTGGGGTACGGAATGTTTGGTGGGGTATAAAAATAACCCCTTTTTAAAAGGGAAAAAAAGTGTTTTGTGGGGTTTAAAAGGGTGTTCAAAGGGCTTTTAATAAATTGCCCCAAACCTCCCCCTCGTTTTAAAAAAAAAAAATTTAACCCTATATACTTACTTCCCATACCAAAAGTTAAGAAAAAGACAGAGCTCAAGTGCTTCCCCTGGTCCCTCAGTGAGGATGTTCCCTTCATGGATCACAATGGGAAGTGGTAGGGAGATATTTAAAAGTGTCTTGGAAAACCACTTTAACTCTTTACAAGCAGCTTTACTCTACTACTTTAGCTGGACTGCATAATACACAAGTATTTGTGTTTTTTTTCGATCGTTTATTGAGTGTATTAAAACAAGGGTTAACCTCATTTGTGATTCACTTTTATAAGAAAAAAGGGGGAACCCGTTTTTTTTTTTTTAGTGTTTCTATGAAAAGGGAAACAGTTTAATCTGGCCAGATGTGCGCACACAGCTCAATTTTTAGATGCAAATATATAATTTAACCCCCGGGGGGGGTTGGTATCCCGAAAACTAAAATCTTTGTTTTTTAACATGTAGAGAAAATTGGGTTTTATAATTTAAAAGTATTAGACTTTTTTTTTTAATATAAAATTTATGTTTTTTTGCACAGTGGTTATAGTTCCTCTTTAAAAAGCAAAACTTAAAAAAGCAAAAAATTCCCATAATTCCACTGCACGGGGGCCATAGGATATTGGAAAACGCTTAGGCTGGGTCCACACTGGTTTTTAAAACGCATATTTTGCTGCAGCATTTTTAAGCCAAAATCAGCAAAAGAGCCTACACCGAGAAAAAGTATAATGAAAAGGCTTGTACTTCTGTTTCTTGGGCCCATTACTGGTTTTGGCTTAAAATACTGCTGCAAAATACGCATAGAAAAAAAACTGTGTGAACACAGTCCCATGGTAAGTGTCTACATAGTCTTCAAACGGCAAAAGGAATTAAAGTATGAGAATTTCCTCTTGAGCCTACGGTAGATTTAGATTTCCCCTACAAATGAATCAACCACACAACATAAGTTAATGGCAATTTGGTAAGACATGAAAACATGGACAGTCTAAAAAAAAACAACAAAAAAACACAAACACCTTTCAATAGAACTTTTTTCCCCGCAAACTTAAACTACAAATAGATAGCGTGAAAATACCTTTCGAGACATATGCTGGCAATGCTGTTCTGTGGTATGAATTAGAGAACGTCGTATCTAAGTCAACGCATGTCGGACAAGCATTGCCTGTTTCGATGCAATCTGAGTTGGTCCTCACGTCCCAGCTGTTCAGCTTGCTAGGAGAAAATTGGAAACACTTTCGTAAACACCAACTGAGTCAAAATAACCATACAAAGACCTCAAGTGACTATAGAAGAAAACATAGTAACCAGAATAGAAAAAGTGTGAAATTGTGCATAATCATTTTCAAGTACGTATTCAAACTGCATACCAGCAGAGATAAGGCAACTCATCTCTATACATGGCCATACATTTGTACTGGATAACCAATTGTAGGCCTAAATATATATATGGGATACAGTATGCCTCCGCCTGCTCAAGATCTCAAATACATTAACTTAATAAAAGTTTCTGCTCCAGGGAGAGGACTGGCAGGTGCAGTTAATACAGGGGAGGTATTTTTTTTCATTACAGACTTTCATTTTTCGCACCAAATTTCTGAAGCCGCTCCCGCCCCAACCACCCCTTTTATTTTTTTTTTTGTAATCAGGTGGTCGTAGGCTACTGGGGAGTTTCACCTGTTAAAACTCAGTGTCCCTAATTCCCCATAGAGTTACCTGTGTGTCTATCTGCCACTGCAGACCGTCAAAGGTTAGATTTACTTAATGGGTAATCGGGTAGAATAAGGTATATAAGTCATGCACACCATATAGAGGATATTCACGGACGGGTGCTCGGGTGTAAAGGGCAAGGAACCCCTGTATCAATATGAAAGGATATACACCGGCACACCAATTATATGCAAAAAAACTAATAGATTTATTTACAATAGATATAGTATTATGCCAAAGATTGCTCCATTTTCATATAGTGCAAAAATTTAAGAAATAACCGTAGAACAAAGGCAGTTGCAATGTTGACGTTATCGGCCTCAACCAGGCCCTTTACCAAACAACATCTGTATAAGATTGAGGCACGGGAATAGGGATATACATAAGGCGTAGTATATGGAGCTGATCTGAAGTGCTGAGTATCGCGTGGTTAGTCAGGCGCGAATAATGAGGCGAAAAGGGCGCGAGAGAGAGAGGCCAGAAGGACGACGGGGGGGGGGGGGGGGGGGAGGATTTGATGTGGGGGGGGGGAGGGGGGGAAGGGGGGGGAGGGGTTTGAGTGGGGGGGTGGCGGGGGGGGAGGTCTGGAAGGCCTCCTCTATTCCACTATATGAAAATGGCGCAATCTTTGGCATAATACTATATCTATTGTAAATAAATCCATTAGTTCTTTTGCATATAATTGGTGTGCCGGTATATATCCTTTCATATTAATGGGTAATCGGGTAACAGCCAAACAAACAGATTAGGCCACACAGTTCTCTAGAGAGAGTGACAACCCGTATGTGGTGAATGCTACGCTCGCCGGGAAGCAACAATCCGATTAGCTTACAGCAACATTAGCTTTATAAAGGATTTGGGTTTAGCTTCCAACCAACTGAACAAACAATATTATGCGAGCAACGAGCCAGCGATTTCAAGCGATTGGTGGTGGTCCTGACAGTTAAACCAGCAATAAATCAGACAACGATGGTATAATCTAGAAAAATGTCATCACTTTCTGTATATGGGAAGTACTGGAACTGGGCCAGAAACAGAAAGCTTTACCTCTGAGGCAAACCATGATTTACTGGACACTGTGCACCATGGAAATTTTTTTATTAACTGTAGCTGTTGATAATGGCACCTGTTGCTTTCCATTCTTGCTTTGTAGCCTGAATATAAAGAGCAAGAAAAAAATAAATTAATAATAACATTCATCACATACTGCACAAGCCATTGATCATCAGAGAAGATGATGGTGATTGTAGCCTATATTGCACATGTATCCACTACATAGAAATCTGGGGAAAAGACCCCCCCCAAAAAAAAACCCCCCCGCAACAAGGAATATGAAGAATGAAAATAGCTGAAAAGATATTATAAGCCTAGTAAAAACAGAAAGATGAAAGATAAATGATGGTCACGTTCATAAACTTTGATAACTCGTGTACAATTTTAGGATTTTCACACCATAGTTAAAAGGATTACGCTAACAGTGTGTTCTCACCTATTTTTCATGATTAGGTGTACAACACATTCACATTTTTACATATTTATCAACCATAACTGTACAAAAAAACAGCCCATGTTTACTCACGCTGGCATTTCTTGGGCGTAACTTCTTAAAAAGCACTTGCTTCTTAAATGTGATGCATTTGGAAAAGTCCGCCTGTTTAAGTTTTCAGCATGTTTGCACTTCCTTTACATTCCTCCATTTCACAAATTTGGTGTAAACTACAATTGGCGTTTCTTAAACATTGCTCATCTTTGAGACGATTATGGCTGGTGAATAAAGCCGACCCAAAACTCACGACAACCGAGTAGCGCCCCTTTGCATTTTATATTTTATAGGGTTTGACTCACTAACGAGGGATGCTTTTAATGTTAAAGATCTCTTGCAAAAATAATCACTATTGCAATTGGTGTCCATTAACCAGTGTCCTACCTATGTCATATGATATCCCCTCTTGTAGGACTGCAGTAGCTCCTCAGGTCGCATATAGGCTACAGACCTGGCTTCTAACTGCAGCCTATTGGAAGCCATAAACGCGCCCCTGAAGTCAAAGTGAAGACCAAGAAAGACAGGACTCATGTACGATGAAATCATGTAGTGAGACAACCTCTTTAACGTTGTGCAATATAATGACATGGTTCACTTTCAACATTAGAGTGCTGATGGGCAAAAATCCTTAAAGGGGTTGTCTCACTTTAGACAACGATGACATATCACTAAGATATGCCATGATTGTCTGACAGCTCTAGAGTCCCTACCAATCCGTTCAGGAATGTTTGGAGTGGCATCGTTTAGGAATAGCGCGAGACATGTCCCTATCAGACATGATCGGCATATCCAAGCTCTTAATGTCAACATTGTCTAACAAGTTGAGACAAGACAACCCCTTTAATTCAATAGATGGTAGGATTAGCTTAAGACAAACACTTTTTTTTTTCAATTATTACAGTAGCTTCTCTTAAGCCACTTTCACAGGATGGCAGATATTTTCTGGTACTGAAAAGCATTAACCGGTATCCTGGTCATGAAAGCCATGCGGATTTTCATCCTGTGTGCAGTCATTTTGCCAAATATGACAGTGTGGATTAGCTCCACTCAATGGGTCTAATCTGTATCCCGTGTCAAAACTATGTCTATTAAATCGGAGTTGGAAAAATGTGCATTGTGCACAAGCTCACAGACAGTGATGTCCCATTCAATGAACTAAAATGGGATGTTATCCACATGGATATCATTGATGAGACACAGTGTGCTATCTGTACCAAAATACCACATTTGAAAGATACAGGCAGGATCAATACGTAGATACGGGTATGTCCACTGGCGTAATTGCGGGTTCATCACAGTAGCCCCGAAATCAGCGCCAACGGGTGTTTGGGAGTCGCGCTGATCAGGGGGGCGAGTGGGACGGGGGGACGGGGGGCGTCGGCTCGCCGGCCCTATAGACAATGTTTCACTTTATCTCCCCACCCGCCGAACAATTAATGATCGATTCTCGTATCAGAATTTACGAATGATAACTGTAATTATGGGGCGCATCTCACTCGTATATAGAGAGCGCCGTAACGCCTCTGAATGGCTGCACCCATAATAAGCCGTGTGAACATAGCCTTATTCTGCTGTATTTATACATAGTCGTGCTGTAAACAAAGGTTTACTTACTGTGTTAAATCTTGTCCACATTCCGCACATAAGCCCTTCATTACCACTGGATGGTTACAACTCGATAGCCTGACCAAAACACCCCTGTGTATAAGCACACAAAAATAGACAAAACAGAACATTTAGAATCCGTCACAAGTTATTAAAAAAAAAAAAAAAAACCAGCATACTGTAATTGTCTCTAATTCTTTAATCAATGAAGTCAATGTTATGAAAACATTAAAGGATCTCAGCGTTTTTTTCTCCCTTCAGTTCATTAAAAATAGTTCCTAGGTTAACAGTAGTGCCAGTAATTTGCTTACCGCTCACGCGCGCCCTGCCCTCCCACCTATTCCAGATCCATTCTCCAGCTGTTCATCCGACACCTAACAGGCAGTCTGTAACCTCTCTCTCCATCCTCCTTTAAACACGACATCATAACCCCTTTATTTAAAAGGCCCACGCTGGTCAGTAACTAGCAGCGCAGGAAAGGTCCAGTCTCTAATCTTCCCTTCATCTCTAAGCTCTTGGAACACTAGTCTACTCTCAGGGGGCCAAACCGCTACCGTTGCCTAGATCGGGAATTGATACCCTTCGCTCCCTATATCTCAATCCCTTTGCCCTTGCACCCGTCACCGTGGCACCTCAGAAGCATCTTCCCAAATAGTTCCATTTCTTTTAGTGTGAAAACAAGCTCAAAACTCACCATTACTGCACTTAATTCTTTCTCATCTTGACTAACTGTAAACTCCCTCTTGAATTAATCCTCCCGCGACTCTTCCAACCTGTCCTGAATGCAGCAGCCAGGGCTTGTCTTTCTTTAGCCAGCTTGTTAGACGTGATGCTGTCTACCGACTGCGTACAGCTCGCTGCATCTGGGTGCCCGATGCCAGTTATCAGAATCGACGTAAACTCATCACGTCGTCAATGGCCATAAAGCTCTCCCACAGTCGCTGCACGCCCCCTACATCTTCCTCCTCATCTTCTCTCTACCATACCAAACCTGTAACTCCCGCTCTTGCTAATGGAATTACACAGCCTGTGTCAGTCATTCGCAAACCTCCCAAACCACCATGGTATGATATAGATTGGAAGCTCTTGCAAGCAGGGCCCTCCCACTTTGTGGTCTTGGTTTATCTGTAAGCAGTTCATTACGGTATATATATGGTCTAGGTTGTCTGTACTTATACCGCCCTGAATTGTAAAGTGCTGTGGCATATTCTGCCGCTTTATAAATCCAAATTATTATATTATTTCCTGAAGCCGAATATAGGGCTCCACATTGCTACCGCTGGGTCATGTAACCGAGTTGCTGAAACACACATGGTTGTGCGACCCAAAATTAAATCTCCAAATGCATTCCCATTCGAAGTTCACAGCCAGACTTGCAAAGAAAAACGGACTTCCTGTCGGCATCAAAAGCCAAACCGCTTTCAGCTAATCAGAGAGCAGTTCATGTGACCAAAGAGATTGTTGCTTCAGCCAGAAATCCTATATTCAGCAGCAGGTAAGCAAAGTTACTGGCACTACAGTGTACCTAAAAGCATTTTCTAACCGTGAGTGGACTGTCAAAGGGGTCAGACCATAAGCAACAATTGCTTTCCATCTACTGGACAGATGATTAAGGTCTGGTTGATTGGGGTCTGACAATCGGGAATACCACTGAACATGCAAAAAGGGATACTAAAACCAAAGTATGTAAACTCTGCTGCTCGATCCATTGTCTATGTGACTGCCAAAGACAGCCGAGTTGTGTGGATAAGATCAATGTTGTTACTATCTAAACCCTTTGAGATATTAGGAACATTCCTTTTTGTGTATGGGGACAGACCTGTCATTCAAGCCAAGCAGGGGCCAGAGCAACCCAAAGATTGAATACTTCTCTTCAGGCCTGGCACTTATTAAAACAAGGACTCTCTATAAGGCCACAATGCTTCTAAGTACAGCATAGTTTAACCTAATCAGGTCAACCTTCACACTACCAGAGTTTAGGGTAACGGTAACAAATTTACAGGTACCTTTTAACAATTTTTTGCAACAAAATCTAGTAAGTGCCAAACTGGCTGTTTACTCAGGTTTTAAGTTTAACCCCTTAACGACCGGCCAATGACTTTTGACGTCGGCTGGTGCGGGTCGTTCGTCTTTTGCCGTTGCTGCAGACATCGGGGTTTGCGGCTCCCGGGCGCTACAGCAGCGCTGGGATCGGGGCTGTGCTACACAGCCCTGATCCCAGAGCATCTCCTGCGAGCACCGGGGAAAGCTCCGCTCGCCGATGCTTTAACCCTTTGATTGCCGCAGTTAGTCACCGCAGCGCAATCAAAGGGTTTCCCCTGCTCTGTCGGGTGATCGGAACAACCGGTGACCCGACAGAGCAGGGGAACAGCTGCACAGTCAGCCCTGGGGACCTAGAGTAGCCCCAGGGCTGTCTGTGTAAGAAGCCAGTGCCCAGGACAACCTGTGTGCTGCCCTGATCCCTGCCTGTTTCAGACTGGCACAGATTATAATGTATTAGCATATATGATATCTAACACATTACTAAGCGTAAAAAAAAAAAAAAAAAAAAAAAAAAATGTAAAACAGTTCTCCCTTCAGGGGATTAAAAAAAAAAATAAAAAACAAAGTGTAAAAAAAAATATGAATAAAAAAAATAAGAATATTTGATAAAAAATAATTATGCATATATTTCACACACAAAAAAACTTACACATATTAGGTATCCACATGACCGTAATAACCTGTAGGGTTAATCTAACAAGTTATTGTAAAAAAAAAATAAAAAAATCTGCAATTATTTATCAGTGAACTTAAAGGGGTGTTATCGTTTGAGCTGTTCGTGCTCTTTAGCTGATTCTATGATACTGAGTTTGAAATCCAGGGGCGAGTCTCTTCTCTCAGCAGGCGTGTCCTCTCCTCACTGAAGAACTGTGACATCATCATTTTGTATGAAGCAGAGGATGCAGAAGGTTGTCTGCATATAACAGTTCTGTAGCTCCTGCCTGCTCCTTATGTCTGAGCCTTCAGGCTCCACAGGCTCCCTGCTGTGGTAAAATGCAGTTCCCCACACAAACCGAACTGAGGGAAAAAAATTGAGGGGAAAAACATGCCCCCCCCCCCTTTTCTCCCCCCCTTTTTCAGGCAGGAACTTGACTGTGGGATACAGTTTCCCCACACAGCCTAACTGATGAGACATGTGAGTACACACTGTCCCCCCCCCCCTCCTCTGTCCAGGGAGGAAATGACTGTGGTATATGCAGTTAACACCCCGCCGAACTGATAGACATGTTAAACAGCACACTGCCCCCCCCCCCTCTCCCCTCCTCGTTCCGGGAGGAGACTGTGATGTGGTATATGCAGTTTTACACCAGCCCGAACTGATGAGACATGTGGAGATTGCACACTGTCCCCCCCCCCCCCTCTGTTCCAGGCAGGCGTGACGGGGGATTGCAGTTTACACCAGCCCCTGAACTGAGAGACTGTAGATTCACATGTCTCCCTCCCCCCCCCTTGGGCCGGGCAGGAAACGTGACTGTGGAATTATGCTTATACACACGCCCGAATGATAGACAGTGAAATCACACCGTCCCCCCCACCCCCCCTCCCCCCTCTGTTTCCCGGCAGGAGACTGTGACTGGGTATACAGTTTAACCCCAAAGCCTGAAATGATGGAAAATGTGAATATGCACACTGCCCCCCCCCTCTCCCCCCTCTGTTCCAGGCAGGAGACTGTGACGTGGTATATGCAGTTATACACACAGCCCGAACTGTGAGACATGTGGGTATGCACACTTTTCCCCCCCCCCCCCCCCTCCCCTCCCCTGTTCCAGGGAGGAACTGTGACTGTGGGTTTGATTTACACACGCCTGAACGATGAGACATGTAGAATGCCCCGCCCCCCTTTTTCCCCCCTGTTCCAGGCAGGGGAACTGTGACTGTGGAATGCAGTTATAACACAGCCTGAAAATGATAGACATGTGGATATGCACCTGCCCCCCTTCCCCCCTCTGTTTTAGGCAGGGACTGTGACTGTGGGATATCATTATACAACAGCCAACTGAGAGCATGGGAAATGCACAAGTCTACCCCCCCCCCCCCCTCCGTTCCAGGGGAGGAGACGGACTGTGGTAATGCGTTTTACACCAGCCGAACTGATGAGACTGTGAGATTGCACACGTCTAACCCCCCCCCCCCCCTCCCCTGTTCCGGCAGGGAAAAGGACTTGGTAAATCAGTTATACACACAGCCTGAACTGATAGACATGGAGATATGCACACTGTCTAAAACCCCCCCCCCCCCTTGTTCCAGGCAGGGGAAATGGATGTGGTAAGCAGTTAAAAAACAAACACCCAACTGATGAGACATGTGAATTGCACACTGCCCCCCCCCCTCCCCTCCTCTGTTCCAGGGAGGAACTTGACTGTGGATATGCATTATACACAAGCCTGAACTGATGAGACATGTGAGTATTCACACTGTCTACCCCCCCCCCCTCCCGTTCCAGGCAGGGGACGGCGATGTGGTATATGCAGTTCCACACGCCTAAATGAGGGAAATGTAATATGACACGCCCCCCTTCTTTGCCGGGAACGTTTTCTGGGTTTTTCAGTTATCCAGCCTGAACTGAAGAAAATGCAGATATGACCTGTCCCCCCCCCCCCTCCTCTGTTCCAGGGAGGAGACGGGACTGTGGGGATATGCAGTTTCCCACAAACCTGAACTGGGACATGTGAGATATGCCACGGCCCCCCCTTTCTTCCCCCCCCGGCGGGACGTGACGGGGTTATCATTTATACCACAGCCTGAACTGATGGAATGGGGTTTGCCACTGTTTAACCCCCCCCCCCTCCTTGGGGCCGGAGGGAAATTTACGGGGTTTTGCGTTATACCACAGCCAACTGATTGGAACATGTGAGAAATGCACACTGTTAACCCCCCCCCCCCCCTCCTTGTTCCAGGCAGGGGCTGGGCTGTGGTATGGGTTTTTCAAAAGCCTGAATTGGGGTGTGAGAAAGAAAAGTTAAACCCCCCCCCCCCATTTCCAGGGAGGAAAATGTGACTTGGTATATGCAAATTATACACACAGCCCGAATGATGAGACATGTTAATATGCACACTGCCCCCCCCCCTCTCCCCCCCTCTGTTCCAGGCAGGAGCGTACGTGGGGTATTTCAGTTAACACAAAAGCCTGAATATGAGACATGTGGATATGCACACTGCTACCCCCCCCCCTCCTCGTTCCAGGCAGGAGACTGCCTTTTTGGTTAAAAGCGTTATCCACAGTTAACTGATGAACATGGAGTTTCCATGTCTAACCCCCCCCCTCCATGTTCCGCGGCTGCTTGGGATAAACAGTTATACCACACCTGAACTGATGGGAAAAGTGAGATAGACACGCCCCCCCCTTTTCCCCCTTGTTCCAGGCAGAGAGTGACGTGGGTTTTGCAGTTATACATACAGCCTGAACTGATGAACATGGAGATATCCAAAATGTCTCCCCCCCCCCCCCCCCTCTGTTCCCGGCAAGAGACTGTGACGTGGGATATGCAGTTTACACACAGCCTGAAAAATGATGAGCATGCAGATAGCAACAAAGCCTGAACTGATGAACATGCAATAGCACACGCCTGAACTGATGAGACATGTGAGATTGCAACTGCCCCCCTTTCCCCCTCTTTCCGGCGGAGGGCTGTGGGTTTTGCAGTTTTACCACAGCCTGAACTGATGAGACAGCGAGAATGCACACGTCCCCCCCCCCCCCCCCCTTTTTCCGGGAAGAAGGCGACTGTGGGTAAGCATTTTCCACACAGAACCTGAAAATGATGAACTGTGAAAGCCATTGGCCCCCCTTTTCCCCCTCTTCCCGGGAGGAGACTGTGACGTGGGATATCATTATAACACAGCCCCTGAACGATGAGACTGGGGATAAGACACTGTCCCCCCCCCCCCTCCCCTTGTTTTACAGGAACGGCGACTGTGGTATATGCAGTTCCACACAGAACCAACTGATGAGAAAAATGTGAGATATCCAAAAGCCCCCCTTCTCCCCCCTCGTTTCCCGGCAGGGACTGTTCGTGGTAAATTTTCATTTTTCAACCCGGAATGATGGCTTGTATGCAACGTCCCCCCCCCCCCCTGTTCCAGGCGGAGACTGGACTGTGGGATAGCAGTTAACACACGCCTGAACTGTGAACATTGAGATATGCCACTGTCGTCCGTCCCCCCCCCTCCCCCTCTGTTCCACAGGAACTGTGCCCCTGGTAACATTTTTAAAAACGTCTGAATGAAACTGTGAGATATGCACAGCCCCCCCCCCCCCTCCCCTCCTTTTCCAGGCCCCGGACTGGATGTGGATAGCAGTTAACCACAGCCTGAAAGATGAGACATGTGAGATATGCACCTGGCCCCCCCCCTCTTTTCCAGGCGGGAGACTGTATGACTGTGGTTATGCATTAAAAACCCCACACACCAAACTGAGAACTGTGAATATGCAAAATCCCCCCCCCCCCCCCTCCAGGCCAGCCCTGACTGTGGTCAGATCTTTCCCCTTAGAGCGGGGGAGATGTGATAGAGCCAGCAATTTGGTTTCACTATCCATTTTAACGCTCGGGGGGAGAAAACACAGAGTGTGCAGGCAGCCAACCACAGCTTTGGGGGCGTGGCCGGGGGTTTTCCTGTCGGGGGCCGTATAACAGGCTAAAATAAAAAGTCAGCCTCAATCACATGCAGGGGGAAAAGGGGCCCCCAGCAACACCCGAAATAGAAAAGTTTTTCAAAAAAAGCCAATTTAAACCAAGTGCTGGGTTTGCAAACCAATTGAGTGTTATTTTTTTCTGTCCCCTAATTGAGTGTTTTTACAAAAAAAACCCCTTCAATTCCCCCAAAAAGTACAATTTTTGTCTCGAATAAAACGAGGCTCAAACCAACTTTCAGTGAAAAAATAAAAAATTTTACAACTTTGAAACCAGGAGGCAAAAAAATAAAAAAAAAAAAAATGTTCTGCTGGTTATTAACTAATTTTCAGGCCTGGAGCTTAAGGGGTTAAAAATTTAAAAAGAAGCCGTCATGTAGCTTATGCTCCCCTCGCGTAGGCATATTCAGTGACATTTTAAGCCCAAAACTTTGTCACTTATTCTGTAAGATATTGCACTTTAGAGCATCTACTTCTCAAATCTGGCAGCACACAGCCCACTCTGCCAGAGAAGAGTGTCAATCAGTGGTGGGTTGGCGAGGTTAGAGTACCCATCACTAGATTGTGTTGCCCTCAGACAAGACAAGCTAGGCTATGTGATATGATCCCCTCAAAATAAAGTAAAAAGGGCTGAAGTGTCAAAATTCCAGCATCGGTTATAAGATAGGAATGACATTGCTCTCTTGGGCCAGTCTACCAGAAAGGAAGGAGCAGCGGACTCATATGTGTTGCCTCCAGATAGGAATGTATACCACCCCTTTAGAGATGGGTGAGAAAGCAGGATAAGCAACTAACCACAACATGCCAATGTGATTCTGAAGAACCATGCACATATGATACTGAATTTTACGCTTTTTCATAGGTGAAACTTTATGAAGAGAAATGGTTAAAGTGAACAAACCTACTGAAAAACATTAAAAGGGTTGTCTCCCTACAAAGATTAGCTTATAACATGTAGGGAACGGTAAATGAAGACATTTTCTAAATATATTGCTGTTTATTTTGCTTTGTTGAGGAGATGAGAGATTTTATCTGCTCTGAGTACACACAGGCTTCTCTGGTTACCGCCCTGCCCTTCCCTTTACTCTGTCTTACCGGATAGCAGGGTCAGCACACAAGACTGCTTGAGAACAGAGTGTTATCTTTAATAAACAAAGGAGACATTACTTTTGTTTACTTTGAGCTCTGAAGCGATCTGCACTATAGCTAACCTCTCCTGCTTTTGTGTAAGTGCAATTAGAAGAGCTGTGAAGACAAGCCGATATGCTAAATCACTGCTATAGAACCTCCCACAACCTAACCAACTAAACTAGTGAGAGACACATCAGAAGTGGTTTAAATGGCCTAAAATCTCAAAGGAAACCAATAGTAAATCTAAGGAATTTTTGCATTATCGATTTAAATTCCTGCGTTACGACGTGCCGTCCATAGGCATGGGATATATAATCTCAGAATAGACCATTAATATTAGATAGATGGAGGTGCTGTGCAGCAGATCCCATCAATCAGCGGAAAAACGGCTGCTTTTGCAGAAACAATTCCCCTCTTATTATTTATATGCTCATACCGCACACCTCGTATGTTTTGAAGCAGTCCTATCACATGTACAATAAAGGGTTGCAGTGCTTGCACCTTTAAAACAGCTATTTTTGGGGGTTTTCAAGACTGGACCCCCCTGCCCAGTAACCGAGGGCCTTTTTGGGTTATAATTTTTTTTTAATATAACCCAAACATGCTTACTTCCTGTTTTGGCTCTGAGACTTCAGCAACTATGGCCTGAGATGTGTAAGTGTCATCAGCAGGACCCCAAAGGGTAAAAAAGTGCCGATAAGAATCCCCCATTACCGTCTTTTTGTTATTGTTTCGGTGGGCGGGCTAATCTTATAATCTTCTTACTTTTTTTAAGGAGACTACATCAGATAACAGTAGCTGCAGTAAAGGGAAAAATTAGTCTGCCCTTTATTCGGGAGTTCTCTCATTATACACAGAAAAGGAAAAGATTTTATATGTAATTTTTAACTGCATAGGGCTTCTAAAATAATTAAAAAAAAACTAAATTAAAGTACTGCCAAATTTTTACATTTTTTTTTAAAGAAAAGAAAAAATGGTTTCCTAGGAATTTTGGTTTTAAAAAAAATTTCCCCTTTTCGATGGAATGCCCCTTTAATACATCCTCTTTCCCAAATTTTTTTCACAAAAAAAGTCTCTTGCTTACAGAGCTAAATTTAAAAAGGCATACGCATGCAGTTCTTTGAAACAAAAATTAGGCAGAACCTGACCACTTTTTGAAAATATCAGGCATCCCCGGTTTTAAAAGGGATAGGCTGTGGTTTTTTCTTAAGTTGAATTTTTTATGAAGTCGAAGGTAATTTATTAAATTTAACCCAGCAAAATTTTTTTTTTGTTTTGGTTTTTAATAGCAGAAACAGAATTTCATTTTTTTTTGCTTCTGTCCCTTTTTAGAAGATTTTTACCTCAATTTCTGTATTCCCGTGGCTGTGGTGCTGGGCCCTTGGTTTTTTAAAGGGGGGATCCACGCCCACCCTGCCCAAAAGCCCTTTTTAACAGGGGAGGATGTAAGCAGATGCCCCACTCCCCAAAAAATTACTGTGGAAAAAAAAAAACTCTCATTGGCCCTTTTTTCTCGTCTTGATACGTAAACCCTTGCTAAAGGGCTCCTTGTGCAAACTTCCCCCCTCAATCGTCCTGATGCAGGCTGGGTCATCTTCTTTCCCTCGCATAAATATGCCTCTACCCTTTCCCGTCACTGCACGGTTGCCCATTCATAAGGATACAAAAAAAACTCATCACCCACCCATAAAGCCCCCACAAACGCTGCCCCCCCCCTCCTCCCTCTCTCGTCTACCACCCCCCCCCCTCTCTCCCCCCTCTGCTGTATCAGGTTACACTTAAAATCCGAACCCCCCATGCCCCCCTCCAAATTTCACAGTGCAAACCCATTCTCTGGAAATCTACCGCTGGCGATCAGGCACATTCACCAAACCCCCATTTTTAAGAGGGCCCTGAAAACCACTTTTTCAGTCTGTCCTACCCCAAAATCCCTAATGCTATCACACACACTCTTGTCACTCCCTACACTGGCACTCACAGGTACTTTTCTGTATATAGATGTTTCAGTCTGGGTGGCAGGTTCATCCATTTTTCATGTAAACCACCCCCTAGTGATGGAACAGGGCCGGACCACGTAAACTTGGCACTTCTCACCGTATGTTTCACCCCTACACCCTAATAGATTGTAAGCTCTCACGAGCAGGGGCCCCCACACCTTGTGTCTCAATCTGTAAGTACTTTTTAATTGTGTAATGTCCGTCGTAATACCCTCGAATTTGTAAAGTGCTGCGGAATATGTTGGCGCTATAGAAATAAAAATTATTATTTCTGTAATATAATTCTATTGCTGTCTTACTGTCTGTTGGATTCATATGGCCCCATTAATGTATTGTAAAAACTTATTCTCAATTTTGAATCTGATCTTGCCTTGCACTGCAAGCTGGCCAAACGTGAGCCATTCAGAGGTTTAAAGGGGTTATCCACTTTATATTAGTTTCTTTGTTTGCAGAATAGGAAATGCATTAGTTTTCTAATGTACATATATTTAAAATCCTGCTCACAAACCATCTTATAACAGTGCATTGGTCCCTATCTGCACAATAGAAAGGTTTAGTACATGTGTAATGCATTCATGAGCTAACTATATGGACTAAGCCTGGAGAGAGTCATGTGACTGCACACACCTCATGTAACCCTGTGGTTAACTGAATGCCAGGCATCACTTGCCGTCCATATCTTAGCTGGATAGAAAGAATGGTAAAATAAGAATTATTTTTATGAAATTTTACAAATTTTTTTTTAGTGATGGTACATAGCTGCCGGATTGGTTTTTTGATGTTTTTTAATAAATTTAAAAACCAAAAAAAAAAAGGTTTTTACACCATAAGGATGTCAAACATTTTTTCTTAAGTGAACACATTTTTCAGATAACTTTATTAACAAATTAGAGAAGGAAGTAACAACAAGTAGCATCTCTGCAGACACTGATATAAGACGATGCTGGAGGTGGTAATAAAGAGAAGTTTCTCCTTAAAGGGCCCTGTCACAGGTTTGCCCCCCTTGCTGAGGACAGCAAAATTATTGTCAGACCTGCTTTTTCCCACATTTTGGGTCCCTTATTCTTAAATGCGGAGTTTTAGAGCAATTACCCCTCAAATCTTATTCATAGCAGGTTTTAGCTCCACCCACCAAAGGCTGCCCCCCTCCGGGCATTACTCATTTTCTCCCCTATTAAAATTTAACAGGTTAACAGTTGTGAGGGGGGTGTGGCTACCCGGTGGGGGGGGTATAAAAAAAAAACTACCCCTTTCATGGGCTCTTTCTGGCTGAAAACGGCAGATTTTAGCCCCTAAATACTCTAAAACTACAGCACTTACAGAAAAGGACAGCACGGAAACAGCAGGCTGACACAGGTTGTGCTGCCCCCAGCAAGGGGGGAATAATCTTGTGACAGGTTCTCTTTAAGAATTCTTTACCTGCAAAACCAGGGGGCCCCCTACCTTGGGTGTCACATAAAAAACCGCTGGAGGTAAAGTACTGGAGAAGCTCTGCTCCTCTATAAGCTACATTAAGTTAGCCCATGGGAGCCATTACTGTGGACCGATCTGGGGGCTTACCCTTTTTTGTAGCAGGGGAAGGGCAAAAAATTCTAAAAAGTTTTAAGCGCAGTATTTTAATATATGTAATTTAGAAATGTGTCTGATTTGTTCTCTAAATATTCTGTCACAAAAGCTTTTTTTATGGTCTTACGCAGAGCCAAAACTTCTCCTCAAAAGGTTTTTGTAATTTTGCGCGGACTTTGTCCGAGATATTAAAGTATTCTTTCAAATTGATTTTTGCATACGTTGGTCCCCATTTTTTTTTATCATTTTTTTTTGTTTAAACGATTCTGTTTTTTCAAAAAAAAAAAACAAAGAATTTGGGTAAAATTTTGCTGTTTTTAAATTTAAAGGTAACCTTTGTTATCTCACTGTCCACCAAGCACATCCAGCAGCATTTATGATCGGGCATACGTCAAGTTCACAATATACAGGGAGTCCCCTTTTTGAAGAGGATAGGGACGAGGTTTTTCTTAAAAATTTGAATGTAAGCCGCAACAGGTAAATTTATTAAACGCAACTTAAGTACAAACTTTTTTTTTTTTTAAGTTTAATTTGGATAGTGCAGGAAAGAGTTAACACCCCTTTAACATGTGTTTTGCTGTCCGTGTCCCTGTTTAGAATATTTCACTTCACTTTCTGTCTCACGTGCTGCTGTGGAATGCTGGCACTTGTAACTCGCTGTTGTGGAACATGGAACTACAAGTGCCAGCATTCCACAGCAGCACATTAAACACATGTACTAATCAGCACATGTGTGGTGTTGCATTGCATGCTGGCACTTGTAGTTCCACAACTAAAAATGTCAGCATGCCACATAAGTAAATTGTATGGTGCTGCTACATTTTGTTTTTAGACCGGGAACAGTAAGAACAGACCTGCCATGCCAGGGTGACGGCAAAATCCCCAGAGGGGAAACGGGAGGTTCCGGGGAAAGGGGTGAAAGGCAAAAGGGAGCGCTGTGCTGTAGCCTTTGGGACATTTGACGAATTTTGGGGGGTGTTATGTCAGCACGCGAAACCACGCCCCACAAGTCTCCATTTGTAACTAGGGGACAGGTATAAGTTGGAACGTTGCAAGTCATGGACTGTCTGTAGTAACTAAGGTGAAGGACAAAAATTTGGGCCTTTGTAAATGGTTTTGTCCCAATGCAAAATATATATTATTATTATTAAAAATATTAAAATTATTTATAATTATAAAAAAAAATATACACACCAACAACAATACACAGGCAGCTTCAGACCTTCCTGGAAAACTAGGTTAGTTCTATAGCAGGATCCTGTTTAGCTGTCCGGGTTACGTGAACAGTGCAGGGGGTTTTAAAATTAATGCACATGTTAGAAATCTAAAGGGTTAAAGCTGGTCAGTAATTTAGATAACAATCTCCTGTGAGTTAACACTATTCTCTCTCCTAAACAAAGCAAAATAAAAACAGCAATGTATTTGGTAATAGTCTTTCTTTACCTTTGCCCACATATTTAAAGCGAATAACTGTGATGTGAATACCCCTTAAAATCTGGCTGGTGAGTATTTTACCTTCCTATGCCCCCTTCCCCATCAAACTTATATATGATATTTTGGGTAAGTCATTTTTAATAGACAAGATTAGGTGGTATTTTTTCCCACCCCTGTTATCTGCATGTACCTTTTTGAAAATTATGGTAAATTATTGCCCTTTACTTTCCTTTTTTGTATACGATTTACAGCTATTGGCTAACCCTCTCGGTTTTTTAAAAATTTTTTTAGTTAGAATGTCCTTTCAGTTCAGATTTTTTGATTTAATTTTATTTTATTGTTATTTTGGGTGTGCACGGTCCAGCTTGCGTATCCTTTTTTATACTCATATGCTTTGTGGATTGAGACTGGCATATCTTTTCATTTGTCCCTCTTTATATAGTGGGGCCTGCTTTTTTTTTCTTTATGTACACAAGGACAAAAATCTGGCTCCGGTACCAGTGCCCTTAAATTGCATGTTTATTCCTGTTTACATACAGTATTAACCACTTCAACTTCAGAGCATATTCTGCTCCTTTAATCTCTCCATATCCTCTGTGAGAAGAGTATACAAGCAGTGTGTGCCAGACAACCTCCTCCCTGGAGTAGCACATGGCATTCAGCTGCGGGCACACCCCCTTCTTACAGAAACAATTGTTTACTACCTATCCTCAAGGCAAATCGTGGAAAACAAAAAGGTCCCTTTCACCCCTCTCTCTAGAGGCCGCAGCGACACAGATGGAAACACGAGCAGATGTGCTTTGGATGGAGTGTAGCAAGCTGCTTTCTGTTAGCAAACAGTCCTCCTGCCTCATCCTGCACCCACACAAATGCACCTCTCCCCATTACTGGCTGCAGACTCATTTTATTAGGGCTCCTTTGTTCAGGGCTTCAGCCTGCGGGGCAGCACAAGCCCTGCACTATTCTGCTGTGGCCCCACAGCAAAGATACTGCCACCCCTTCACAGAACATAAGATGTGATAATCTCCATACGTCATAGGCCCCAGCTGCTGAACAACCTCTTTCATTTTATTCACCTAACATGTCAACAGCAGAGGGTAGAAACACCATAGCTTTTTGCGCCCGTATCATATATGTAGCATTTGGGCCTTCCATTGTTTATAGGCAGCATGGTTACAGTACCATAGAAGCCCAGTTCTAATGAACTGTCGGAGAATTGGGCTTTACATATAGAGTACTAGTTCTAAAAAGAGAGAAGTTGGCCGATGCTCTATAGTGATTACCTATGGGTGGTGAAGCAGCTATGCCCCCGGGGGCCGCATGTTTCCATTTATTTCATCGCATATTCCAAGACTCATGACAGCTTTACAACAGCTTGTTTATTTGTGGAAGAAGCGGAAGTTCTGTTTGGCACCATCTCAGAGTACATAGGATTTTTCTGATCATCTTTTATTCTATTTTTGGGAGTCCGGATAAACAACAAGACATTTTAGAATTTTTTTTTTTAGTTTCTTTCTTTTCTTGAGAGAGTTTGGAAAAGGTTTACCGGGGTAGAGAAAACCCGGGTTTGGGTAAGTTCACAAAGGCTTTTTTTGGACGCGTTTCGTGGCGTTTCCGGTTAATAAAGCTGGGAAAAGCGCCCCAAAATTTCAGTAATCCCCTAAGGGTCTCATGAACTATGGAATTACGCCTGGGTCCCCTAGGCCGGCAATAAAGACACGGGGGGAGATAAAAGGGCATGTCACTTATTCGGCCGGCCTAATGCATGCTATGGGGTTTTTGGGGGGCTTTACGTAAATGACAGCGCAGCTCCCCCAAACCATGATGTATTGCGGCGCCGCGATATATGGTGTGAACATACCCTTAGGTGTTTATTGTTGTGTTTTTACAAGGCAGCATTTTGTAAGGAAACTTTGGGTTTTTTTCCATTATTTGGGCTTCTTAGGCCCAGGTTCACAAAGGTGTATAGCGCGCCTGGGGTACGCCCTATAAACCCCCCGGTTAAAAGAAGTTTCCAAATGGCCCGTGATACTTTCTAAGCGCTCCATCCCTCACTTTCCCCGGCGAGTAAGCATGTCACTTCTTTCTCCGGGTGCTCAGTACATGCTGGGAAATACGCTGTCAAATCACAGTACTCAATGAAATGCATTTATTTTAACCCTTTTTTTCAAGGGGGTACTTTTTGGCGTAAAAAATTGCCCGCCCGGGCCCAAAATTTTAAACCCCCTTTGGGAAAAATTTGGCCATTTGGGGGGAAAACCCAAAAACTTCCTTAAAAGAGGTTTTTTCCCCCCCCATGACTTTTTTACCTTCCCCGTGTTTTAACCAGGTCCCCCCCGCCCCCCCCCCGGGGGAAGGGGTTTAAGCTAAAGGGGAAAAAACACAGGGGGGTTACAAAAAATTGAAGGAGGGGGGCGGGGGCTCGCGGCCCGTCCCCCCCAATTTTTTTTCTTTTAAAAGGGAGACAACCCCTTTCCAAAATGAAATAAAACTGAGCCACAAAAATCTGGGCAAACCCCCAATATTTTTCCGTTTTTAATAGCCCCAAAGGGGAAAAACTATTTTTTAAATTTGACTTTTATTACCCGGGGGAAATTTACCCCCGGGCCCCGGGCAAAATTCCCCGGCACACACAATAAGGAGGGTTGGGGGCCCCTAATTCATTTTTTTTAAACCGTTTAACCTAGAAGGAAACCTTGGGTGGGGGGCAAAAATTTAGAAAACCCGATAAAAAAATTCAACCCTTTAATTTCCTTTTTACAAAAAGGGAAAAAATAAACAAAGCCAAAAAAATTTTTTGAGAAAAAAAAATTTTTAAAAAAATTTAAACCTTTTTTTCTTATTATGCCTTCAAAGCTAAACTTTGTAGTGAACAACCCCCTTTAAAACCCCCCCCCGACATTTGACTACCCATACTCAAGGGCGGGTAGGGGGTTTCCCCCAACTTTTCGTTTTGGGTACGTCATGGCGATCCGCGGGAAAAACTCACAAATTTTCCCTCATGGGGGTAGCGGCATATTACCCCTGGCATTTATGCCTTATCCCGAGTGAGCGCCGGCCGCAGGCGATTAACCCTTCATTATCACAACCTATCAAGGCTGCGATAATGAACTTGCAGGCAGGAGGAGTGAGCCCCTCCTGCCTGCAATCGGGGAGAAACCCCCCCCAATTGGGCCCCCTTAAACCGACAGGCCGGAAAGCTTTTCGAAAACTTTGGGGTTTTCTGGGGACGTCACCCTGTCCCCCAAAGTTTTTGGGGATGGGGGCTGACAGTCACCATGGGGGACCTTAAAACAGCGTAATGTGGGGTGCTGAATTTTATTTGGGAAAAGGATTTGAAGAAACGCTTGTACAAACACAAGCAAAAAAAAAATTTAAAAACATGTACAAAAGCCCTTTTTTTCCCCCCCAAAAAACGCCAATTTGGGGGAAAAAAAATCAAAAAAAAAATAAAAGTACCCCAATTTTGGTTTTCCCGCGTGCAACCCTCCCACCCTATAAATATTTTCAGTTTTTTAACCCGTACGGGGAACGCTGTAATGAAAGGGAAAAAAAAAAAAGGTCACAGAAACGCGATTTTTTTTTTAAAACCCGCAGGCCCCAAAAAAATGGAAAAAAAAAGTAAAAAATCCTATAAAGCCAAAGTTGGGTTTCCCCAAATTTAAAAAGTCCCTTCATCCCACAAAAAAAAAAAATCCTTAAACAGCTTTGTACACGGAAAAATTAAATTTTTTTTCAAACCCCGCCTTACAAAAAAAGGGTTTAAAAGCATTTAAAAAGCATTGTCCCCCAAAAAAAAAATATCCAATAAAAACCCAACTTAAACCCGCAAAAAAAAAAAGCCCCTACACAGCCCCTACACAGAAAAATAAAAGTTTTAAAGGCTCCAAAACTATGGCGACGCAAAAAAAAGTAATTTCCCTTTTTTGAATAAAAGTCTTTTTAAAGGGTAAAAAACCCAAAAAACATAAAAAAAATTCGGGGGGTCGTATCGACCTGCGGGGAAAAATAGCTTAACATTTATATCGCACGGGGACCGGGTGTTAAAAAAAAAATAACACTACCATATTTTCCGGGGATTTTGGGTTTAAAACCCCCAAAAAGTGATCAAAGTGACATATGCCCCCCATAATGGCACCAATAAAAACATCCACTCATCCCGCAAAAAACAAGCCCATAATCAGCTCCATATACAGAAAAATAAAAAAGTTATGGCTATCAGACTATGACGACATAAAACAATTTTTTATAAACACATTTCTATTGTGTAAAAGTAGAAAAACATAAAAAATTATATAAAATGTATATCATTGTAATTGTACCGAACCACATAGTAAAGTTATCTTGTCATTTATCCTATACCGCAAACACTGTAAAAATGAAGCCCAAAAAACAAACGGCGGAACTGCGTCCCCACCCACCCCATTTTCATGGCCCAATTATAAAAAATCTAAGACGTGTGCACCCAAAATGCAAAGTATACACCTAGATGAGCTCCACGAGTGGTGTTGAATCCTAAATGAGGCGACTTCTGGAAGGTTGCACCTGTTCTGGTATTTTAGGGGCTTTACAAATACGGCATGGCACCCACCAAAATCTGCGTTTCAAAAGTCAAATAACGTTCCCTCTCTTGTACGCCTTCCCAAACAGCAGTTTACATCCACATATAGGGTATTGCTAAACTTGGAAGAAATTGTGTAACATATTTTGGGGTGCTTTTTTTTCCCCAGAATTCCATGTAAAAATTTTCAGCTTGTTTTCAGATTGTTGGAAAAAAAAAATATATATATTTATTTTCAGAGCCTAAAAAGTTTTTTTTTTGTTCTTTTCTTTTTATCAAAGCAGGCCATGTTACAAGATAATATGTACCTTTGGTTTGAGTCTAAATAAGAACCAGCGATTCTGTTACAATAAAAGGGATCTATGTGATCACTGGCAGAAATACAGGAAGAGCCACTGCCACATCCTGTGTTTTATACACAGCGCTCATTACATACTGAGCATGTAGAAATCAAAGGTCACAAGAGTCAAAACACGCCTCTAAGTTGTCACTGACAGCGCAAAGTAGGAGATTTATCACCATGTTAAAGGATTCACTAATTTACTAATTCAGATGAAACATGGAAAATATATATTTATTTGTTTTTTTTTGCAACACAAAATAGGTGCAAATAACATCCAAATCAGAACAGACTTGTCACACGTCATATACCCATTTACTGGTGTAAATACAATTCTGACACGTTTTAGTCAATTTTCCCTGATGTTTCATTATTAAAGGGGTTTTCATAGACATTGATGGCATGCTGCTAGGATATACCATCAATGTCAGAAAGGTGTGAATGCGCCCTCAAAACTCTGGAGTCTGAATGGAGAAGTGACTGAACATACACGACCCCTCTCCATTCATGTCAATGCTGCAAAAAAAAAACGTATCTGTTCCCCAGCACTGTTGCTCGGGAGATCCGCTCAATTCCAGATTCTCCTCCTGACACACAGGAGAGGCTCATACTTCTTTCACTTACTATAAAGCGCAGGCCTCTCCTGTGTGTTGGGATGAGAAAACGTGAAGAGCAGCAGGGAACAGGTAGGTCGGTATCAGCGGCTTTTTTTTTTTTTTTTTTTTAATTCCTTTTCCTGCAGCCTGGTCCCATTGAGGATTTATTTTCCTCCACTGCACCAGGGCTGTGGAGTCGGCAAGCCAAAGCCCTAACGCCCCAATTTCCCAAACCTCCGACTCCTAAACTCCCTCATACAGTACATGGCGCATTTTTTAAGTGATAACTTTATTTGTAGTAAAATGGTAACATCCGCTGTTTATCTCCTTATGATACAATAACAAGCTTTTTAGGTAGAACAGACACTGACAAGCAAAAGGGTAACAATTTTTTGATCTTTTTGAATGTGTAGAAGAGACCTGGGATCAGATTTTGGTCCAAGATATGATTGAATCTGACCAGAGCCCAGAAGGATTCAGGCATGCTGAAAACCAAGGTGGAATTTCCAAATACTAACAAAATAATACAAATTAACATTTTAAATTTTAGGGGCAAAACAAAACCCAATGCAGTACGGGAAAAGAATCTGCAGAATTTAAGCAATGCTAAATACTTGAAAGTCACATTTATGTATAAGATCGGTAAGATGACTGTATATAAAATTGCTCTCGCACGCATCAAACTAACTGGCCCAACTTATTAAATATTTTGGGAGTCGGTCCATTTTATGACAACTCCGACTCCTGCAAAATAGGCACCGACTCGGACTCCACAGCCCTGCAGTGCACAACACCTTTATGCTTTCTTCACACATAAAGAAGCCTATCTTTTTTTTTTAGCTGGATGCTTTTGCAGAAAATATTGTAGTCTCTTAAGCTATTTCTTTTACATCAAATGAAAAAGAACACAAATGTACACTGGCCTGACACATGCCAAACTGACACCCTTCTGGCATCTCATAGAGCTTTCTCAAGCCTGGTGTTGTACAGGGAGTATGCCAACCAATAACTTCGAAAGGTGGTTTCACACAGAGTTGTTTGTTTTTTTTATCTGTCACTGCAGTTGTTTTTGAGCCACAACTAGGATTATACACTACGTGGAAATCCCTAAAGAAGCATTTATGCTATCTATCATACTGAAAAAACTTTGAGACTCTCGTTCACATATTTTGATCAAAAGATGTTTTAAGCTGCCCACGACTTTCCAACGTCATCTCAAAATCGGGCAGCCCTATCCTATCTTTACCTCTCAATCGAGCCAATCAGGCCTCTCGCTGTGTCAACCGACCTCCATTATTCAGAGAGAAAAATAAAAAAACACCCAACCAGCAAAGCTGCCCTTCTTATGACAGCCTGTGAGAGTGGGAGGGGACAGAAACCCACAATGGAAGCACCCTTCCTTTCCATATAGTTTAAAATCAATGTACACCAAGTATAACTATGTTTCTGCACACAAAGTCTCAAAGTTTTTTTCATGTAGGGATTAGATAGAAATAAATGCTTCTTAGGGATTTCCACGTAGTGTTTTGGGCCCTTTTTGCAGTAATGTGGCCGCTGGGCGGGGGTCTGTGTGTGGTACATGTATAATTACATGTGTGCCGCAGCCCTGCCAGTGGCACCCAGGTTTGCAAAATGTTTTTCAGAAATGTTTTTGTGTGCAGAAACATACGTTATATTTGGGTGTACATTGATTTAACCTATATGGGAAGGAAGGGGTGCTTCCATTTTGGGTTTCTGTCCCCGCCCACTCTCACAGGCTGTCATAAGAAGGGCAGCTTGCAGGCTGGGCGTTTTTTATTTTTTCTCTCTGAATAAATGGAGGTCGGTAGACCCAGCGGGAGGCCGATTGGCTCGATTGAGAGGTAAAGATAGGACTGCCCGATTTTGAGATCACGTTGAAGGTCGTGGGCAGCTTAAACATCTTTTGATCAAAATCTGTGAACTGAGAGTCTCAAAGTTTTTTCATGTACAACTAGGATTAGACTTAGGCCATGTTCACACGGCTGATTTTGGGACGGATTTCAGCCCGTATTTTGCGCCATACTGCGCGAATTACGGGTGAAATCCATCCCAGTCATTACGGTAATCCACAGTTCTCATAGAGAACTATGGATTCCGTCTCCTCTCCCCGCTCGCCTTATTTCGGTATACACGCCGTGGACAATGAATATCTATGGGGCCGGCGAGCTGCTGCCGCCCCCCCCCCCCCCCGCCTCCCCCCCCCCTTCAGCTGCACATTTGAGGTGCAGCTGAAGTTCTTAGTGGTACTATTTTGGGATGCATGTGACTTTTAGATCACTTTTTATTCCAATTTTTTGGGGGCATAAAATATTTCTTTATTTTGTACGGTGTTTACAGTATGGGACGTTCTATTTTTAATAGATCGGTCTTTTGCGGAGAGGGCGATACCAATTATGTGTAAAAAAAAAAATTATTTGTAAAATGGGATATGGGGTTTAAACTTTTATTATTTTTTAATTTTTGGGGGGTATGTTCACACATTCACAGCGCTGAAGAGTTTTTTAAAGGGTCCGTCCACAAGGCAAGGTTTTTGGTTGGATTTTCATATGGTTTTTGGATTTGAAGACTGTCTGAAAAGCGACTGTCAATCGTCCACATAAACTTAAATAGAAAATCCGTTCAGTAGTCCACACTGAACGGATTTTCTGCCGGACGTTTTTTTATGGAGGAACAACTTAGAACATGTTCATTCTTCCGCCGGGTTTTCGGGCAGAAGATGTGCGTTTCAATGAATGAGTGGGACGACGAATCCGCAGACAGAACCGTCCCCAAAAACCATGCAAAAGACGGCAAAATACCGGCTGGATTCTTAAAGGGAACCTGTCACATAGGCACCACAAGCTAGTAATAGACATTCTGTTTCCAGCACTGTGTCCCTTATTCTGTAAGATGCTGCAGTTTTAGAGCATTTACCCCTCAAATCTTATTCATGAGTATGTGTTAGCTCCGCCCACCAAATGCTAGCCCCGCCCACTGACAGTTATTCACACGTTTCTACCTATTCAAAGTAATAGGTTTATCAGTTGAGGTGGGTGGGGTGCTTGAATGACTTTTTAAATGACTTCTGGCTGAAAACTGCAGATTTGAGCATTAAATACATGAAAACTACAGCATCTTACAGAATAAGGGACACCGTGCTGGAAACAGCAGGTCTGTCACTAGCTTGTGCTGTCCTCAGCAAGGGGGGTGTGATGTAGAAGTCACTTTATTTCATCCCCCACTCTCTGACAGTTCTCTCTCCCAACCTTATACAATCCGTCAGATCACAGCTGCCCACCACAGCACAAGCCCTGTGTAAATTGCCTTTCTATAGGAAGTTGCCCAGCAGGGGGGGCAACCCATCAAAAGAACTCATGAATCTCATTAGCCCTGAACAAATGCCAGTCCTGGCTTCAAAAGACTCCAGTAATCAAAACCCAGTCGGGTCGTCTCCGATATTTCATATCGATTCATAGGCGATCTGCTCATAACTGGGGCCTGGCGAGTCCATATCGCATAACAGGGAACTCTCCACACCCACAGCCACAATTTCCAGATTTGCAGGACGCATGGGACGGAGATATCCAAACTGACCCTGAGGCCCATAGGATGGGCATGTTGGATATCCAGGCGTCAGGAAAGCCCAGACGGTTCGGATGGTACCACTGGCGCGGTTCTGTGTCGATGCCCTGCCGCGTTATGGTCCGTTTTTTGGTTTGTATCAGAAACTGCCTGACCTGAGTGGGAGGAGCTCAAAGGCCGTCCCAGGGGTGTGTAGGGGGCTGCCACATGGGCTGTCCCCTCACTGATATAAGCCAGGAGCAAGGGGCGGCTCTTTCTGTTTGATCCCGGGGGGTACCTGAGAGCAGGTCCGTGACATCATCACTCAGCAGCCAGGCCACCTCTGCCACCATGCGGCCTTGGTACCCAAGCACGCAACCCACGGTAACTTGATATGTTAACTGCCTTTTGTCTGTACTCCATAATTGTATTTGCCTCTGTCTCCTACCTGTGTATATTATCTGTCTAGTGTGCCCTCCAAGGCTAATTAAATCTATAACTTTAATCTGAGTTAGTCTGTCTTGATCAACGACCTCACACGCCTAATCCTCGGTCTATGATATATAGCTACCCCAAGGTTGGTTTCGGCCTTGTTATAAGATTGGTCACGGACCGGTCTTATAACTAAACCAGAAACTGATGGCAGCCGTTCAGGGTCCTAGGCGGGGAGAGTGTGATCTCTCGTCCTCCCTGGTTCTCCTTGTGCCGGTGTGGGCAAGGGTAAACAGCGGACTAGGCTGTTTTCGTCACAGGGGGCATAATCTATGTGACAGGCTCTCTTTAAGACAGAATCCGACCGTGTGCACGAAACCTAGATTTACGCTTCAAAATAAACTTACGGCCACAATCACATCCTTAAAATGGCGCACAATTACGCTTCATGTAAAGAGGTGTATTTTACATTATATTCAATGAAGGAAGATTTGAAGCTTATCGGAGGCCGATTTATGGACGTTTTCCAGCGTGGTAAACGCGCTAAAATACAGTCTAATAAACACCATGTGAACATACCCTTACATGTACATGCAGTCCCCATAGGGTACTTGACTATAATGGGGCCCACTCCAAACATCCTTAGCGACAATAGGACGTACCCATACATCCATGGTCTCTAGAAGGGGTTGTCCCGGTTAAAATTTTATACATAAGAAAGTGATATTTACCTCACCCCTCTCTCCCGTTTCTGTGCTGCCTCTCCCACTACTGTCAAGGTGTTTTCTGTTGTCCTCTTGGCCACTGCAGTTGACATGAGTGTTCTGCAGCTGCTACCGGTCTTTTCCTGACATCCCCATTTGGAATTAAACACTCCAAACAGTGATGTCAGGCAAACACACAACTGCTGCAGCCAATCGGAGGCTCCAGAGAGCACAAGTTGACTGCACGGTCCAGAAGACGCAGCACGGGAACGGAGTAGAGTGTGTTTTCCGAGACTCCTCCCACTGTCCAAAACTAGAAAATTAACCGATGATTACCGCTCCCATCACCACCGTTCCAGAGCTCCAGTGTTCTCCCATTGGTCCCTCACTGATGACATCATATGCTGTACATGTAGATTGGTTGCAGCATCATGTGATGCATGAACGTGATGTCATCAGAGAAGGACCAGGGGGTAGAGAGAGAACACTGGATCTCTGGCAGAGCTAGAACAGTAGTGATGGGGGAGTTAACGATAGGTTCATTCTCTGTTAAAGGACAATGGGAGGGAGCTTTAAAAACATTTTAAAGACCCTTTTTAAATTAAATTTTAAACTGTCCCTTGACGAAGCCCTTCATATGAAATGTGCGTCGTTTTGTCTTTTAGTGGGTACTGTCATGTTTTGACCGTCTGTTTTGCCACTGTCACTTTATTTAGCACTATATATTATATGTACTATATATCAATATCTGATTGATTTCATAGTTATACATGTATTTACTGTGCTATGCGTTTGACTGTTATTTATTGGGCACTGACACTCTGTAGGCATGTTTTCACACGATACACTAAGGCCATGTTCACACGGCTTAAATCTGGACCTATTTCAGTCCGTAATTACGTGCCGAGTGCGCAAATTACGGCTGGAATACGTCCCAGTCATTACGGTAATCCACAGTTCTCATAGAGGACTATGGATTACGTCTCCTCTCCCTGCTCGGCGAATACGCCGCGGGGGGGAGATAAGTGACATGTGAATTACCAGCGGCGCATATATGCCGCTGGTAATGCAAGTCTATGGGCCGGCGAGGTGCCAGCCCCCCGCTCCCGCGGCGTAATTGCGGGGCGTAATTACGTCCCGCAATTCAGCCGTGTGAACCTAGCCGAAGGGTGCATTCCCAAGGCAAGTGCCAAATCCCGGTCGGTTATGCAACCGGTACTTGAACTGTTTTGCGTCCGTCTCTACGGCCACGGGGGGGGGGGGGGCGGCTTTTCTCCGCTATTTTCTTCTTCTGTACGGGTATGTTCACATAGCGTGTTGAGTCTGTGTGAACATATATTTTTAGATGCGTGTTTGGATCCCTCGGTCGGACCCCAAACAGATTCAAACGCGTGTCTAAGAATATGCAATGTGAGTTACATTGCTTTTACTGTGAAACACGCACTGGCGTTCACACGCGTGATCTCCGATGTCCGTCTCATTGCGTCTTTCGGATCCATTCCAAGAACTGACCTGTCAATTCTAGGTCCGAAAGACGTGGCAAGAGCCCTGTTTAAAACTATACGGTGCAATCCTGCTGCAACCAACACGCATCCAAACATGCAGCTGCATGTTGGATCCGTTTAGGATCCGATCGCCGCTGCGTTTTTGGATGCGATTTTCGGATCCAACAGGGATCCAAAGACGTCGTGTGAACACCCACCCACTCTCACAGGCTGTCATAAGAAGGGCAGCTTGCAGGTTGGGTGTTTTTTATTTTTTCTCCCTGAATAATGGAGGTCGGTGACCCAGTGAGAGGCCTGATTGGCTCGATTGAGAGGTAAAGATAGCATAGGACTGCCCGATTTTGAGATCACGTTGAAAGTCGTGGGCAGCTTAAACATCTTTTGATCAAAATATGTGAACCGAGAGTCTCAAAGTTTTTTTCATGTATGATAGATAGCATAAATGCTTCTTTAGGGATTTCCACGTAGTGTATTGCCCTTTTTGCAGAAATGTGCCGCTGGTGGCGGTCTGTGTGTGTACATGTATAATTACATGTGTGCCGCAGCCCTGCCAGTGGCACCCAGGTTTGCATACGTTTTTTCAGAAATGTTTTTGTGGGCAGAAACATACGTTCTACTTGGTGTACATTGATTTTAACCTATATGGGAGGAAGGGGTGCTTCCATTTTGGGTTTCTGTCCTCCGCCCACTCTCACAGGCTGTCATAAGAAGGGGCAGCTTGCAGGTTGGGTGTTTTTTTTATTTTTTCTCCTGAATAATGGAGGTCGGTGACCCGGTGGAGGCCTGATTGGCTCAATTGAGAGGTAAAGATAGCATGGATAGGACTGCCCCGATTTTGAGATCACGTTGAAAGTCGTGGGCAGCTTAAACATCTTTTGATCAAAATATGTAAACCGAGAGTCTCAAAGTTTTTTCATGTATGATAGATAACACCCCCATCTTGGCTCTACATTTATATATTAAATCCATTTATTGTTAATTAGGTCTATAACCTCTGGTTCTTGATTTTTTTAATACTATATTATTAATAAAACCCAACTGTTTATAATTTGTGTGTTGGTTTATTGCTTTTGGTCATGCATCTAGTACATGTAGCTCTGAAGGATATGTATCTTATGTATGGTGCTTGTTAGACCCAGTATATCGAGGGGCTTGCGTTTTTGCCTTCGAAATTTTAGACTGGACAATCCTTTTAACTCCCAGTGACATTACAGTCCACGTATGGACACTACTCCCGAGGAAGAGATGCCAGGACCACTCTCCTGCCTCCAGAGCGTCGGTACCACTGACCACATTGAAATGGATGGCAGGTGGTTGTCAGCCGTATCACCTGTCAGGGGAGCACTGTCCGACTTCCTGGGGATAGCTCTGAGAATGTAACTGCCCTCACAAAGACAGCTGCCACATATGGACAGTTACGTCAGAGTTTCCCAGTGGGGGCAGGGCAATGTATCCCATCATATGCCTATACAGTGGGATACGTCACAGCCTACTACCTCCAAGAGAAGGCACGTAAGGTGTATATGGGGCCCTACATACGATACCAAACAGTATGCAGTTACCAAGGGAAACAAAAAACAGCCTCACCCAGAGTGTAAACCAGAAGTGGAGTCTTTTTTTTTTTTCTTTTTAGATGTTGGAGAACTTCTTTAAAGGGGTTTTGCCACGATGTAATGTTGATGTGGGATCCTCCAAAATGGGTATTTAATCACTTTTCTAAATATATGTGATTACAAAAATTGCAGCCTGAGAGAGCTACAGTCTGCCTTACCTGCTCTTAGTTACTTAAAAGCTTGCATTAGATATGACCAGGCAGAGTGACGAGAGCTGCTGGCCGGGCTTGGGTAGAGCACACTTCTTATCTGATGAGAGGAAGCGTGAAGGAGCTTTCAAGGGTCTGGGGAAAAATATGTTGTCTTTTGTATACAGAATCCACTAGTTGTAGTGTGATTATTTGAGTGAACATTGCACACGATCCCTTATGCATGGCTCTGTGCTCTGGCTGTCTCTCTCTCTCAGCTCAGCCTGCTTTGTTTACTTTTGCTTCTTAGCAGAATAGGCACATCTTGGCAAATCCCCTTTAAAGCGGTTTTCTCATCATGCAGTTTCACAGGATGTGAGGAGTGAAAACAATTGCTTATCTGTAAACAAGAGCTAATCTGGTTAGAGATAAGTAGTCTGCTCAGAGTAAGGGTGCTTTCACACGGTGCGTTTTTGACGCGTTTTTTGCGCCGCAATGTACAGCATTAATTGCTGTGCCTTCCTGCACCAAAAATCACGGCAAAAAGCGCACCGTGTGAAAGCACCCTAAGCTCTCCCGACCATGCTGACATCACTCTCTGCTCTAATCAGATAGCAGTTATGGTCAGTAATCATTAACCCCTTCCTGACGGACGGGCATAATAATATGGCTCTAAATTTTTTTTGCTCTTTGCCTACCGAAAGCCATAACTTGATTTTTCCACCTACATAGACATATGAGGGCTTTTATTTTGCGGGACAAGTTGTACTTTCTAGTGGTGTTATTTATATTACTATAGAGTATACTAGGGTACGGCAAAAAATTTTTTAAGTGGGGCAAAATGTGAAAAAAACATACTTGCGCCATGTTTGCGGGAGGTTTGTTTTTACGGAGTTTATTCTTTGGTAAAAAAGATGTATTATCTGTATTCTACAGGTTGTTACGCATCCGGCAATACCAAACATGTAGGGTTTCTGTTATGTTTTGGTACCGTAAAAAAAAAAAATTCCAAACATTTTCTATTCTTGAAATTTGCGCCTCTGCGCCATTTTGTGCGACCAAAAACTTTTTTGTACTAACACCTACGGACGTCAGTGAGGCGGCATATTTTGCGGGCAGATGTGTACTTTTTAATGCTAGCAGTTTGAAATGGAAGCGACTTTTGTGATTTCTTTTATTCCAGTTTTTATGTGTCGTTAAATTACCCAAAAAACGCAATTTTGTCGTTTGGAATTTTTTTTCTTCTACGGTGTTCAGTGTACGGGATAACTTATATTATATTTTTATAGATCGGACTTTTTCGGACGCGGCGATACCAAATATGTGTAACTTTTTTATTATTTTGTTTTTATTTGTAAAATGGGGAAAGGGTGGTGATTTGAACTTTTAATACTTTTTTTTGGACTTTAAAACTATTTTTTTTTACTTTATCATTTAGTCCCCTTATGGTGCGTGACCCCTAGGGGGCGCAATCTTTAATACAGCCTAATGCATTGCATAGGCCATGCATTAGGGTGTACAAAGATGGCGGTTTCCCCACTTCCTGTCTGCGGACGGAAGTGGGGCAAACAGGAACATGGCAGCGATCAGAGCCTTCACAAGGCTCTGCGCTGCCATGTTAGCCCGTCGGGACTCAGCGATCTATTCGCTGATGTCCCGATTGGGCTGAAAAACTGTGCGCAGCACCGCTTTTCAGTCATTCAGACGCCGCGGCCATCTTTGCCGTGGTGTCTGATGGGTTAAACAGCGCAGGCGGGCGACGCTGCCCGCCTGCGCTGAACCTGCCGGGTGTTAGCTGCAATTAGCCGCTAACACCCGGCTGCTGTGAAGCGGGATCGCGCTGCGATCCCGTTTCAGAGCCGCTTACCTGAGTTATGACGTACTCATACGTCATAGGTCGGTAAGGGGTTAAAACCTGTGTGCGCTTAGAGCAGATAGAATCTCTCGTGTGTCTACACAGCAGAGTGTAAAATACTAGTCAGATTCTAATCAGAAGCCGACCAGTATTTTACAGGGGTTTTTTTTGTCCCTTTTTCCAAATTTCGGGCAATAGAACAGTACTATAATTTCCCGTTTTTCCATTGGATTATAGAACATGTTCGGAGTTTTTTTTTTTTTTCAAAACCATCAGTTTTGAGATCTGACTGCAGAAAATCCGAGCTGTGTACACTAAAGCTTGGATTTTCTACTGAGATCTATGGGGATGGTTATACAGTTGGATTCTAAATACTAAATATGCTTAAAAATCCGACTGTAAGCCAGTAACGTGTAGATGTAGCCTTATCTTCAGGGCTGTGGAATCGGAGTCGTCATAAAATGGACCGACTCCGACTCCCAAAATACATAATAAGTTGGCCCAGTTAGTTCGATGCAAAGAGCAAGAGGAATTGGTTCCGGCCAGTGCTGCTGCCCCCATATCTTCAGCCTTATCACATGAGGAGTGTTATTGATGACATGGAGCAGGCAAAGTGCTGCCCCAGGGGAACAGATTCCGCTTCCAGGGCAAACAGATTTCAGCAAAATTTTTCACCTGTTTTCAAAGAAGTAGAAGAGTTCAACCATTCATCAAAACTGACTGTGGCTGAGGCAATTCCTTATACCCTGACATTGTTAGATGGTTGCCCCTGTGGTCACCGTTTCCCCCAACCCCAAGTTAGTGTAGAGATGGCCATTCTCTAGCCTGGAAATAATGAGATCAGATGTGAGGTATGTATGCAGGATCTGATGGAGGCAATACTATTTCTCAGAACAAATCAGAGACTCCACAAATGTTCCTGTAGTGTTTTGCATATTTAAATTTTTTTTGTATTCTAAAGTCATACCCAATAAATATATTTTACACTGACAAGCAAAATGGTAACAATGTTTTGAACTTGTGACTTTCAGGCTCCATATCTCTCCATCCACTACAGCTTTGCACATGAGGCTACTGTAATTGTACATACAGTCAACTTACCATATCTTATACATAAATTTGACCTTGCAAGTATTTAGCATCTGCTTAGTTTCTGCAGATTCTTTCCTGTACCTGCATTGTTACTGTTTTGCTCCTAAAAATCAAAATGTTAATTTTTATTATTTTGTTAGTATGTGGGAAATCCATCTTTTGGTTTTCAATACTGCCCGAATCCTTCTGGGCTCTGAATCAGATTCAAGCATATCTTGACCAAAATCTGATCCCAGGTCTATTCTACACATTCCCAATGTTGGTGAATACTGGACTTGGATACAAATACAGATTTTTCTTCAAAAGCTTTTTCTTCAACAAGTGTTCAAAAGATCAAAACATTGTTACCCTTTTGCTTGTCAGCGTCTGTTCTACCTAAATAGTTTGATTATTGTATCATAAGGTGATAAACAGCCTGATGTTACCATTTTACTACAGTAAAGTTATCACTTTAAACATGCGCCGTGTATGAGGGAGTCGGAGGTTCGGGAAATTGAGGAGTCGGGAGTCGGAGGTTTGGGAAATTGAGGAGTCGGGACTTTGGCTTGCCGACTCCACAACCCTGCTTATCTTCTGACTAAAGTAAAATCAAAAGAGCCCTGTATTTAGAAAAAGTCTTCAAATACCTGTCCCTACATGTTGAAAGCTAATCTTTATTGCTGAAAAAAATAACGTGGCAGGCTGCGCTATTGTTTCTGTGTATTGTTTACACTGAAGTCAATGGAAAGTGGATACAAACTGAGTATTTGCTGTTACGGCCATTTAACAGATCCGTTAATATTTCTAGGCATGTGCATACAAACTTCAGACATTAAAAAACAGATCAGGCTTCTAAAGAAACAAGATAGCAGGGTTTTCGAGGCTTGATTCACATATATGTCAGAGGACCCATCGGGAGTGATGGGAAAGAAAGAGCAGCAAGCTGGGCTGCTTTTTCTGTCTAAACAACTGATACATTATAATCAATAAGGTCCGTAGGCACCGTTGGGGTCTGTTGTGAAACGGATCCCCTGGTGTCCATTTTCAGCTCTATAGCAAAGTTTCCGAAAGAAACCTGCATTGCAGATGCAAACCAAGGCGTTTTCTGACTTCAACATGTAGGGACAGGTAATTGAAGACTTTTTCTAAATACAATGGTCTTTGGATTTTACTTAGGAGAGAGATTTTATCTGCTCCGAGTGCACACAGGTTTCTATAGTCACTTGCCCATAACTCTGCCATCTGATTAGAGCAGAAAGTGACATCACCATGTTGCGGAGAGCTCACGCAGAGTGAAAGAAAAGCTGGCTGCGAAACTGCACGGTGTTAAAACCCCTTTAAAGAATGCAGAAGACGGCAGCTAAATTAAAGGAGTTGTCTCACTACAAGGATTGCTTTTTATGTTAAAGATCTTGCAAAAACAAGTCACTTTGCAATATGTGTCCATTAACAGTGTCCTACCTATTCCTAGATATCCCCTCTTGTATGGGCTGCATCAGCTCCTCAGGTTGTTATAGCTACAGTCCTGTTTGTTCTCTCCTGATAAGCTGTCAGCACTGGTTGCTATAGCTACAGACCTGGCTTCTACTGCAGCCTAGTGGAAGCCAGTAAACACGCCCCTGAATTCAAAGTGAAACCAAGAAAACAGAACTGAGGTAAGATGAAAGAATATACAGGCAGTCCCCGACTTACATTGTTCCGACTTACATACGTCCCCTAGTTACAAACGGAGACTTATATGGCGTTGCTGACATTTAACACTGAGTCACGCACCATGATAACCAAGTGCCAGCATGCCACAGCTGCACGTGAGATGCAGAACGTTAGCCGAAATCTTCTAAAAAAGGGCACAGACAGCAAAACTAATGTAAAAACTGTTCCCTGTACTATCCCAAAAATTGTTTTTGCTGGAGTTATATTTAATAAATGCACCTGTTCTGACTTACATACAATTTCAACTTAAGAACAAACCTACAGTCCCTATCCCGTTTGTAACCCGGCGGCTGCCTGTAGTAGGACAACCCTTTAATGTCCGTTTCTGGATATAAATCCATTCCATCCGTTTCAAACATTATGCCAAACACATATGTGACCCCGGCCTGACAAGCTCTGCACCAGGCGACCAGGGAATATAAAAGAGCCAGCGGAACCCGATATCCACAAAAGGAGGTTCTTTATTGGTGCTTGATATATCGTACAACACGGACAATTGCACAAGAAACAGATGTGGACGCGTTTTGAGCCGCTGGTGGCTCGAAACGCGTCAGCCTGTCTCCTGTGCGTTGCATGATATATCGAGGAATCTCCTTTTATTGACATCAGGTGCAGTGCAGCCCCGGGTCACTGGAGCGTTGCTCTGGCTATTGGGCCTCTTATACGAGAATTACAGATCACAGCTAGAAGCAGTAGATGACATCTCGGGGCAGGTTCACACAGCTGATTATCAGCGCAGAATCCACGTGACTAAGAGCGGATTTTAACACATGGATTTGATGCAGATTTTGAATGTACTGTGTGAGGATTCCGCACAGAATCCGCCTCAGGAATGGACAAGTCAGTTCTACTTCAGCGCTGAATAGAGACCTGCACCGCCAGAGATCAGATGAGGAGTTTCCATTAGAAGCAATGTAAAGCAGTCAGATTTGGCCCCACATCTGCCGTACTAGCACGGAGTACTGCCAGCCACTGTGTACAGACAATGCTGCAGCGGGGAAGCCTCGGTACCGCGGCCTGATAATAGCGCACGTGTGAACAGCTCCACCACGAGGAGGCTGCTGCTTGTCACACAACTTACCCGGCGGACACCACCTGTCCGGGCTTCACGCACAGCTCCAGCACCATCCCGGCCCGGTCCGACTTGACTTTCCTCTCGGGCGCTCTGTGAGGCCTCCCCGCCTCGTCCTGTGGCCCTCGGTGCTCTTTGGCGTCAGCCGCGGGGATGGTCACCCCGAGGGCCAGTACGCTGCCGATCTGCACGGACATCCCAGTGGACACCTTCCATTCTAGCAGGCGCATAGGTCGGGGGCCCGGGAAGCGGACGTCGTTGCACGGACTCGCTTTGGCCACTTCCCCGTCCTCCTGCGCTCTCCGCTGCATGCTCAGCATGTCCCGGCCCGCACTTAGCCAGGACGGGCCTTCGCTCGCAGGCCACGGTCTCTATGGCAACAGAAGCGGCCAGGCGCGGAGCGGCAGTGACGTCGCTGAGGAGGAGCCGCTGAGGCGCCCCGCGCGGCCAATGTTCGGGCTGTGACAGGACAAGTCGCGCGGACTCTAGAGCTGAGGGGGAGCGGCCCCCATGTAAACAGCCAGGCCGTGCCAACGAGGGAGGAGTCCGGCGCAGCGCTCAGGTCCCGCCCTCTAGCTCGCGGTCGGTGCAGGCACACTCTAGTGACGGGGGGCGGGGGCTCCACTCCAAAGGACACAGTTCACCGTCTTCCCGCTTTGGTGAAATTAGCATTGCGTTTAGAGGAGGGAAGAGCGGCGGCGTGACGTCAGGTAGTGCGTAGAGCGTAACCCTGGCGCGTGACTGGAGTACGGACGCCATGTTGGTGGTGGCGCATACGACTGTACTAGATGCGGAAGTGCCTGAGGCGGCGTCAGTCACTGCTAGTGAGGCACAAGGTGGAGGTTTCTCTGTGCATTTTTCGAGTAGTAGTTACTGGTGCTGCGGTGTACGGGCTGCTTTCTCTGTTCATGTAACGTTAGTTTGGTTTAGCCTGTTTCTCATTAGGGAGAGCTACCATGTTGGGGTGGAGTCTTAAATGTCTTCGGTGCTCCATTGAAATGGTCATATATTCAAAGAGGCTCATGGGAAGCTCTTTTCCATAAACCTCTTCGAAAATGTTTGGATTTCAGTGGAGTGTTCAAAGGTGGAAGTCTCCAACAGGGCTGTCCTATCCATTCACCGACCATTGGAGCATAGCGGGCAACAGCAGGCGGAGGTTTGTGTCCGAAATCCAGAGCATGTTCCCTGGCCCCAGGTCGGAGCTTTTATTAAACCCCTTAACCTTTTAAAGGGGTTGTCTCACTACATTGATTCATCTTACCTCATTCCTGTTTTCTTGATTTCATTTTGAATTCAGGGGTGTGTTTACTGACTTCTACTAGGCTGCAGTAGAAGCCAGGTCTGTAGCTATAGCAACCAGTGCTGGCAGCCTTTCGGGCGAGAAACAGGTCTGTAGCTATAGCAACCTGAGGAGCTGATGCAGCCCATACAAGAGGGGATATCTAGGAATAGGTAGGACACTGTACACATATTGCAAAGTGACTTGTTTTTGCAAGATGTTTAACATAGAAAGCAATCCTTGTAGTGAGACAACCCCTTTAATTCCTCCAAAGGAAAAAAAAAATCTGACTCCTTTCTCTCCTCCATGCTTTCCAAAAGCCATAACGATTTTATGCTTCCACCTACATAGACATATGAGGGCTTTTAGTTTGTAAGACAAGTTGTACTTTCTAACGGTGACATTTGTCGTATCACTAACAGAAAACTGCGCACAGAAAAATAGATAAGGGGAATATTTATAAAGACCGTCTCACAGAATAAAGCAAATTGTTCCCTTAAAATAGTAACTTTTATTAGATATGCATTAAAAAAGCCCAATATAAAAGATTTATCTCATAATGGCCTCACACAAATAACCATGCACAAAGAAAAATTTTTCCCGGTTTTTTTGGGTTAATTTAAAATGAGTCTGCCACCAGGGTTGTTATGCGGTTTTCCCCCCTGCTTTATAAGCAACAAGATGAATGGTTGAAACCTGGGGAAAAAAATTTTTTCAAAATTTAATAAACTTTTTTTAAAAAACAATCATCTTCGACTTTCACCATAAACATAGTCCGTCAGTGCAAATATGACAAGAAAAAGGGCAAGAACTCAATTTTTATTGCGGCACCCTTGCCGTTTCAATGAAAAAGTCCTTAGAAGGCTCCCACGTGGTGAGCAGGAGACCCCGGCATAAAGCGACAGTAGCACAGAAGGCGACGTTGGGGAAAACTCCCCCCCTTCCCTCAAGCTGAAGGTCACAGGTATCTCCCCCTTTTTAAAAAGGGTAAGTGAGAACATTAACCTTACAACACTGCCCAGAATTATAAAAAAAATCAAAGATTAAAACACTCATTCAAACCCTGGGGGGATGATCCAGGGTGGAAAACCCAAATAGCTTCTTTTTAAGCAACTGCTTAATAGCTAATGATTTTTCGTTCCCCAAATTTTTTCCCAGCGCCCACCGGAGTCGTATATATCATACGAGCTTCCGCAAAATGTCTACTACAGACTTTCACCATATATTTTTTATGCTCCATCTTTTTCGGGATTTTTTAGTCTAACCCGTCTTTACCCAAACCTAATCGCTCCCCTTGTGCTCATTATCCTAACCTTAACTGCTCTCGTAGTCTGCCAACATATATGAGCCCACATGGGCATTTCAGCATATATATCACATTATTACTATTACACGTGTGGAAACTTCTTATATCTTATATATCCTTCTTCTAAGGAATTGTCTATACCCCAACGTAATGTAATCGATAAAGGTTTGAACTTTGTGCCTAATCAAGATATTAGACTGTTCGACTTCACGGTCGATTTCTATAAATTTTGTCGTAATCTTAGATGCAAAATGTTTTTTGGGGCTAATAAAAGTATAACTTTATCGGTTTGCTAATAAAAAATTTTTCCAAAAAATTGAAGAAAAATACACAATTTGCCCCCGGCAAAAAAAATTCCTCTCTTGAGGTTTTCCATTTGGTTACCAAAGAGGTTCCCGAAAGTGGAATTCGACCCCTAAATGTACTCAAAAGAACTTGACTAAAAAAAAGCAAGCGGCCATCAAAGAACTTTGGGGGACCCCTCAATTATAATTAAAAAAGCAAAAAAGGGGGGGCCCTCTTTATTAGGATATCCAGCCAAAATCTACAGGAGGCCCCTCCCCAAATTTCAGGATAGACAGGTTATAGCCCTTTTTTGTTTTTGACCACTAGCTTATCCCAAAGAATTATACTATTTGAGGAAGCTGTCGACGGGGGGGATTATTTTCCCAAGAAAAAAAAAATTCAGAATTAAAAATCCGCGGGTGCCAATTTTGTAATTTTGGTACCCAAGGTACACAAATCGGTTGAGAAAAACCCACGGGCCCCATCGTGGGGTATTGTTCTCTTTTGGAAAAAAACCCTTTTGTATTGTGATTTTCCCATCTGCAACCAATGGTTAAACCTGAATCCCCCGTCTTTCAAGAAAATGGGCCCAAATTTTTTAAGGGCCCTAGATAAATTTGGGTTTTTTCAGGGGTTACCTGGCTTTGCACCCTCGATATTAAATCCCTTTTTACTAACTTCTTTTTAAAGGGGTATTGGAGCCAGAGAAACACATTTTGGACCTGTTTGTCCTGGTTAAAATGCATTTTTAATGCAACTTTTGAAAACGGGGCTAACCCGGAATTACTTCCCTTTGGGGACCCGCTGTATTTTCAGTGCAGGGGCCTCGATGGGTCCTTGTGGCACCATTATGCTATTGTTTTTGCTGTATTTCAAAAACGTTTTTTTAACCCCGTACCTCATTTTGTAAGTGGTGGCCTGGGGTTTTGGTAGTGACGATGTCTTCCTCTTGGTGGGATCCCCAGGGACAGTTGGATGACTTCGTGGTGATCTTAAAAGGAAACCCCCTTTTTCCAATTACCCCCACTAAACAAATTTCCCCTCTTCTTATTGGATGTTGTATTAAAAAAATGTTTGAACACTTTTTGATTCTAAGGAGGGACTGTAACAATATCCTAAAACCGCAAAGCCAACAGCCCCCCAAATTTTAGGGGCAATTCGTTCTCAATTCATTAGAGCTCGGGGATTTGCTCGAAAAGAATCTGATATTGTTGCTAGAAGGAGTTGATTAAAAAATTTTGGGATAAGGAATAATTTGAGGAATTGTCTAAAATAGGGCTTGAATTTTGTCTATACCCCGAGAAAAATTTTACAGACACAGGGAGGTACGAAGAAAAAATCTAAAAACCCAATGTAACTATAATCATTTATGACAGGTTTTTGGTTTTTATTAACAAGCTATTATAAACATTGGGAAAATCTTGAGTTGATGTTAAAAGGGAAATTTTTAAAACCCCCCCGTTGGGTTTATCGTAAGGGTGGACCCCTTGTCAACAGTTAATTTCTTTGATTTTAAAAAAAATCTAAATTTCAGAGAAACAGAGCTTTCCCGCAGCACTAAATTTTGGCACATTCGTGGTTTTTTTAATTGCCCAAAAATGGCATGCATAATCAAAAGGGGGGATTCCGCATCCCAACAAGGGTACAAAAATTAAAATTAAGGGTTTCCACACGTGTAATAGAATAATGTGATATATTGCTGAAATGCCCTGTGGGGTCATATTGTTGGGGAGACTTTGAGAGAGTTAAGGGTTTGGTCAAGAGACAAGGCGGATTAGGGTTGGCCCAAGAGGGCAGGGAGTAGATCTAAAAAAACCCACCGAGAGATGGGGGCATAAAAAAATCATAGGTGAAAAGTCTGTAGCTAGACATTTTGCGGGAAATCGTTTGATATATAGAGCTCCGGTGGTGCTGCTGGAAAAAAAAATTTTGGGTAACGAAAAATCATTACATTAAGCGTTGCTTAAAAAAGAAGGGATTGGATTTTCCCCCCGGAATATCACCCCTAGGGGTTTTTAATGAGTTTTTAATCTTTGGTGTTTTTAATTCTGGTCAGTGTTGTAAGGGTTAATGTTTCACTTACCTTTTTAAAGGAGGAGATTCTCTGTGACGCTTCATGCTTTGGGAAGGGGGAGTTCCCCCGAAACGGCATTTGTCTCACTGTCGCCTGATGCCGGCGTCTTGCTCCCACGCTGGGGGCCTATCTAAGGATTTTTCATGAATGGGATGGAGGCCC